>JAOXYF010000011.1:18869577-18883320 GCA_028565775.1 Sternarchorhynchus goeldii
GTATTGTGAAGAGGAAGATGCGATACGCCAGACCCAACAATTCAGAAGAGCTGAAGGCCACTATCAGAGCAACCTGGTCTCTTATAACACCTGAGCAGAGCCACAGACTGATGGACTCCATGCCACACCGCACTGCTGCAGTAATCCAGGAAAAAGGAGCCCCAACTAAATATTGAGTTCTGTACATGTTCATACTTTTCAGTTGGCCAACATTTCTAAAAATAATTTTTTGTATTGGTCTTAAGTAATATTCAAATTTTGAGATACCAAATCTGGGATTTTCATTAGTTTAGTTATAATTATCAAAATTAAAAGAAAAAATATTTAAAATATCAGTCTGTGTGTAAGGAATGAATATAATAGTTTCAGTTTTTGAAATGGAATTACTGAAATCAGCTTTTTCATGATATTCTAATTTTATGATCAGCACCTGTATTTGTAAACACTCCCACTAAGCACAATAACATTATTACATGAATCTTTTATTTGGAGTTCAAATACAAAAATATAATTTCAAAGAAATATCTTGGAGATATTTACACCTCTCACATGTATAATACTTTATGCGTTAAGCATTAAATGCTGTGTCTCTGTAAATGAACATGCATTATTAGATCAAATACTTTCAAAACCAAAAACACTGCAGCTGATGTGTAAAGTTCCTCTGAAATGTTTCTCCATGTGTTTTGTAAAACTTGTCACGCCAACAAACTGCAAGCCCAAACACAATTCTTGGAATATTTATGATGCCATGTGAACTCCAAGACTTCTAAACGACAGACAAGACGCACTGTAATGGAACACAACATGAGCGAGTGTGTGTGAGAGAGAGAGAGAGAGAGAGAGAGAGAGAGAGAGAGGAAGAGAGAGACGCACTACACACCATGTCCAGTCGGTGTATCAATGTTCCACTTACCAAAGACTTGTTCTTCATGTTTTTTGACAGAACAATGGCTGATATTCCACCAATAACTGCCTGCATGGTGACAGAAAAGGTGAGAATGACGACGAGGGCATGTGGAGGTGGGAACACTGAACGACTACAGACACTAAACATGGACACACACACACACACACACACACACACACACACACAGAATGACTACAGACACTAAACATGGACACACACACTGAATGATTATGAACACTAAACATGCATAAAATATCCCACGAAACCACACACACACACACACATTCTCCATGCTTCCCCCCATTACAGGTACACATGGGTGTACAAATGCAAGGACTGCATGTCCCAGAGATCCGTGTTGGTGGTGCTACCGTCAGGCCGGCCGTGAGCGCGATCACGTTAGCGATGGCGTACTCCATCGTGGCTGTCTGGATGTTCACGCTCACGTTACGGAGCACGGCACCATGCACCAGCGCCCCCAGCAGGAAGTTCACGTGGCCTGCAAGCACCAGCCCCAAGCCCGTCTTCATCAGGACCTTCGTGTCCTTCAGGTTCCTACAACACACTGGAGACAGGAAGGCAGAACATCTCACTGAAGCTGTTGAGGCCAGAGCTGGTTCACTTCAGGCCCTGCAGCACAGGAAACAAAGCACTGCTCTATAACCACACAACCAGTCTGGATTTTTGTATATGTATATATTGCGATCTTTCTCATTGTTTTAAATTATTTTTAGAGTGTTTATTCTTTGCGTTTTTCTTTACAAAACTGCGACTGTAAAAAATACAGTTTCCCTCTGGGATCAATAAAGTATATCTGAATCTGTGCTTTAATAAACAGCGCTGAACACAACGACACATTTGAACAGTTATAACCACCCAGCCAGTCTGGATCTGTGCTTTAATAAACAGTGCTGAACACGACACATTTGAACAGTTATCGCTTTGACTCCGAGACACATTATACGATTAGTCTTAATGGGATCAGTATCAATCCCAACAAACTGACCCCACCCCACCCCAGAGCTCTGGTTTGCCAAACACCACCCCTCAGGTGCTACTACAGGTAAGGACAAGGGTTTAGTCGTGTGTATTCTTCTCACAGTAAAGTTGATTCAGACGAGCCAATGTAGGTACAGGCCAATCCCTCTCAGGGAGGCAGTATGATGCAAACTCGGTTTAACTAAGAAAATAATAAATTACTAATTTACAAAACAGTAACGGATCAGTCTTAGCCCTATGGCATGTTTGTGTGTGTGTGTGTGTGTGTGTGTGTGTGTGTGTAGGGGCTGGGCACTGTGAATAAAAGCAAAGTTGACAATCAGGTTCAAGAAGCTCTGACATTATGAGGGAACTCTGGGATAGGACATAAAAGGTGAAAATGGAGGCAGAATGAAACATTTTCAACAAATGGAGACAGTTTTATACCAAATCACATACAGCCCTCTGTAAACTCATACATTCAAGAATGGTTTTTGGCAAAACCATTCAATAGCAATACAGTAAAATCTTCTGGTCTTGAGTTACATTTTATTAACAACTTTAATAAAAACACAAAATATGCTCTTATCTATAAAGCAACTTGACTTCCATGCAAAATAAAATCATAATTGAATAGAAAATTAAAGTTATCAGGTTTATGACCTTCAGCTGTTAGGGGGTGAGTTGTTGAGCCTGATTCGAAGGGTAAGAACAAGTATGAATCCAATGTCCAGAACCATCCTTCAAAAGGTAAACCCTAAGGTAGATCCTAACCCTTCAAAAGCTAAACATCAGAAGGAACTCAGTCCGTCACCATCACATGTGAAAGATGAGCATAACCCTGTGTGTGTGAATAGTATGAAAATCGACTGAAAAACCAGCACCGTGGAAAAACAATCCTTGCCACGCATAAGAAAAGGAACGACTCATTAAAACCTGAACACATTAAGTATTCGGGACTTCAGAACCTAAGCAACGAATCCATCTTACACTGACCCCCTCCACTCCCAAATACTCAAAACGTACACAACGCTTTTAACGTGGACATGATTCCCACGACATCGAGTACGCGGTTTAATTAACAGCGTAGTTCTGAAATGGGCTAAGAATCCGCTTTGAAAATCAGGTTACATTTTCTTGACCGAGTTCCGGATTAAGATTCGGAGTAGCAAATGAGTATTCCGCGCAATCTCATTTATTTTGATATGACGTGCCCACCCACCTAGTTAAGTATATATTTCGCCTTCGTAAAAATCGCCTTCGGATATAAATGATCTTACCTATGTTCATGAACTTCATCTTTTTGTTTCTGAAACTTTGCGTTTCAAGCCATCTCAAATCCTCATGAACTGTTTATTAGCGTCCTTTTATGACACAATTTCCAACATTCGTCTCCATTTCCGTCTACCTGCAGTAATGAACGACACAAAACTCCGACGAACTACAGGCGCTCCTGCGCCGTACACCTGCAGGCGCAATACCAACAATCACGCCCTAAGATCACGTGCTCTAGGAACTTCAACTTGGTACAGTCCATTACACAGGGGTGCACTATTGCAACGTTGACAGTGCCGAACCAGCCTCGTCATAACACTGAATAGAAAAAAATATATATGTTGAAATCGAGGGACAGATTTCAAAACATCAAAGAACTAAATCTGAAATAAGACTTGATTACAGGTTGAATCATTGTTAGTCGTCAAAGCGACGTTAGTTCACCCCTGCCACGTGGAAGTGTCTGAAGGGAAAGCGAGCGGAGACAGAATCGGAATTCCACAGGTGCTCGCAGACAGTTATAGTGTAACGTTTAGGCCAAATCGGAGGTCTTCAAATAGGATTAAAGTATTAATTACACACCATTCCAGTTATTCCAGATAATCCAATTCAGTTGGTTCTCTTAATTGACTGACTCATAGTAGGAGTTTGTAGTTGTATTCACAATACCATCATCTGCAGCCACCTGTAATCGCATAAAACGAACGATTCGATGAGAATTTTACGTCTAGTACTTACGTCTCGTAATCCGCACGTCTGATTACGTAATTGCAATTATTTAAAGAAGATGAAAGCAACCAGGTTATGCGCCGGTGTCCTTTAGTACGAGTCGGGTGAGGCTTCAGGATATGGGGCTCGCGACATTTTGCGCTTGTTTCATTTTGCCTGCATTGTTTGCATATGTTATAACAGATGAACGCAATGCGCAGTTTAGGTTTAATTCAAGGGCCGTCACTCCTGATGTTTGGCCGGTCTTTACGCTGCTCAGCAGCGGTGGATTTCAAGGCAAGCGCTTACTGCAGCCGTCTGGTTTTACTGAACTTGAATTAAGCTTTCCGCAGACTCTTCAGACATGGGACGCCTTAAACGAAGGAACCAGCTTCGCTCTGAACTTCATGAACTGTAAGTAGCTTAAACTTTATCCTAGAACGACGCGCTGCCCTGTGATTGCTTCGCCCAGTGCCGTTCCAGCTAATGTCGGTATCTTCGCCTTCACCAGCAACCTGGCAAGGCCTTACTGAGGTAAATGTTTACCAGCGGGGGGAGCTGATGTACCTACAGGCCACTGCTTCAGCTGTACCTGGTCACAAACTCTACATCCAGTCCTGTTATGCTACCCCATCTCCAGACCCTGCTGATGAATCGAAATATGCTCTCATTCTCAACAGAGGGTGAGTGTCACTCACTACCTTGCCCTTTATTTGTGACTGGCTTGTTTAATTGTTTGTTTGCTAGGTGTGTGTCTTCTAAACGGTCTGTGATCAAGTTTGTCTCCAGACAGAATGATTCAATTAATCTACTTTTAAACACTTCCACGCTGAAATTCTCACAGGTGAGTTCTGAGCGTTCCCAACCTTTTGACTATAGGTTATTCAACAGTGCTCATGGAGAACTACCGTCCTCCCAAATGTTTGATGCTTTTAGCACCTGCTCCTTAATTGTCTCTGAACACTCGGATCTGAAATCTGAATGTTCAAAGACAAACTGGCACTTCAGAGAACGCTGAGGATTTGTTCTGTTCAGTCTTCTGCTTACTGAAGCTAGTTCTACATACCTATGCAGCTTTTCTGTACTGTTCCAGCACAAATCTTACTGGAACTGAAGTTGTACTTCTTGGTGTGAAACTTGCACTACATGACTTTAACCCCCTCCAGGTTTATGTACACTGTAGCGTTGTCCTCTCTCGTTACGGCCCAGCTTCAGACACCAAATCTTGCAACTACAACAAGAACACATCCAGGTAGGTCTTCACGTGTGGGAGAAGGAGACTGGCATGGCTGAAGCAGCTAAGGTTTTAACATGCTGTTTCAGATGGGTTGAGTTGGGTGGCCAGACTGGAGTGTGTGACTGCTGTGCAAGTAGATGCAGAGGGTCTCCTTACTCTGGAGGTGTCCTTAGAGGTCGGTGTCTGTTGCTCACAGTAGTTCTAGGTACCATGAGAGCTTTAAGGTTATTGTATCCACAGCTTCATGATGGTCCATAAAAGCTGTTCTCTCCACTCCCCCATTGTTTACAGTGATGGTGAGCACTGGTCCTGCAGCAATTGTGGAACATCTACAGGTGACGTGGCCTGTGATTGGTGCATCCCAGGTTGACACTTCAGCCAGTGACTCTGACAAAGACTGGCTTGTGTCTGGAGCAACTCCATCTTCAATTGAGAGAGGGTGGATTGTATCTGAAACTTCAGTGGCTGGCAGCTTGGGGAGAAATGAACTCGACAGCCCCCCCTGGCAGTCTCGGTCTGAACTCACTGATGTAATGGTCATAAACCAAGATGTTGGAGATGCACTGTCCCTGTGGCTTCCGGGGCTCATGGCTGACATTCAGTCTGCTCCAGTTTTCAAGCTGGGAGCTTATTCACAGAATAAAGGCAGAAAAGTTGATGTACCGAGTTTAAGCAATGCTTCAACTAAACACTTGCTCTCTGATTATGAACCAGTGGGGGAGCCTTTAAAGATGTTGTCAGAGCTGCAGTCTCCAAGCCAGGATCCCACAGTTGTGGTTGTAGGGTATGTAGCAGACATGATGGATCTGAGGAGCGACGGTCTCAAATATACTGATTCGCAGGAGGAGGAACTGAGGGGTGATGTCTTCATGAACTTCAGGCCCCGCTCTAATCTGAATGCATCCCCTAAACACGTTCCGCTCGTTAACACACATGATGCACCGAAAAATGAAGTTCCTGAAGAGCCCGAAGGCAAGGATGAAGTAGTGGTTCTCACACAGACAGAAATGCTGTTGAAAAGGGTTAAAGATGTGCAGCTGGAGCCCATGAGGCTCTCCAGGTTGTCCCTCACCCAGGGTCTAGATGGATCCAGCTCCATCAGCTATGAGGAACAGCCAAGGTCTCCCAAAATGGACCAGGATCATGGAAGGAAGGGGGTTGGAGAAGGAAGACTCAACCAGCTGGGTACTGAGAAACTAGTTGCATCTCTCTTGGATCTTCTGATGTGAGTTGACTTGCAATAGAAATTTTGTATAAGGATTAAGCCACACTTGGGTGTTTGCAGGCTGCCAGTAGACCAACCTCTCCATGTAGACTCTTCAGTCTAAATATGAAGGTTGATCTAATGAAGTAGATGACTGTTCTAGATCTTTGCCCTGATTCTTGCAGTCTCTTGTCTAGGGTTTTTTTTTTTTGTTTTCCTTTCTGCATTACATTTGTGGCTTTTATCCCTTTCTACAGGGGGCTGAATAAGGTGGTGAAATCGCTGCCTCCAGTATGAACAGCTGACATCTTTAAATAAAGACTTTCTTCAGAAAATCTGTTGGGCCTTTTTTTGTATTTTTATTTATTTATTTTTTTGCAGCTGCACAATTCCAAAAGATGTTTGTGCCAGTCAAGTGCTTGAGAGAAAGTAATGGTGGCTTTGGTAGTGGGGTGAAGACTGGCAATTCTTCACTAATCCTTTAACTTTGCAAAGCCGTACTTTTGACTAAAGGAATTACTCGGTTACTTCTGTTGGCGGTGCATTGGCACATTCCTGTACAGAGGCATCCGTTTCTGGTATGAGAGGATTGAACAACGTACAACAATCCAGTTGCTCCCTGGGCACTGTGGTGGTGGGGTGCCCTGCCCTGCATGTCTGTACCTTCATTCATTCCACACTGGTTAAATACAAAGCATGAGCCCCAAGAGAATAAAGGTACTAAAAAAAAAACAAATTATAAAATAAATAAAATCAAATCCATTGATGCCTTTAGTTAGCTGAAGTATGTATTTGGATAAGCTGTCTATCCAGTTCTCAATCAAGGGAGTTTGGGGTGTTTAACTATGAGCTCTGGTTTCTTGCTCTGTAATGAGCAGAGTGCTTGGGCTCTTCCATTGTTCATATACTGCATCAGGTGAGATCAACTCAAAGGGATTGTGGGTCTGAGTGCCTAACGTGGCTTTCTCTTTTAGTACACAGCCAACATGGACAAATCCATCACCCTTCTCCAATATGTTGCTTATGGAATTTATAAATCTATCATAAAATTAATTTTAAAACGGAGATGGAGACTGATGGAATTTGGTTTTAGTCGTTCCTCTAAATTCTAAAGTATTGTGGAAATCTGTAGGAGTCTTGATGTTCAAAATTACATTCTTTCCTCATGTGGAAAGTCTTCAGCACCCCCTTGTGTCAAGTGCAGATGCACCACATTCTTAAGTTTCTTCATTCTGTATTTTTGTCTGAGTTTCCTATTGAATTCTGGGAGATGCCTTGGTTATTAACATATTTGTTCAGTTGCCTGATGTGGATTCCCATTCTGTCCTGAAAAGATACATTAGGTGTGGCAGAATATTTATTTTAACCGATTTAACTCGAACTCAAATTTTGGGAATTTAAATTTGGGGTAAGTTGTTATATCTGCCTTTGCTTGGAGTTCAGACATCCAGAAAGGTTATTGCATAGGCTTGCCAGATCTTTTGTTAAATATGTTAAACCCCAAATGTTTTGAAACAGCATCCTGGTTTAGCTGATGTTTTTTAATATTCCTGGTAGGTTCATAATTCAAAGTGAGGAGTTACGACTTTATAACACTATAACTTTGATGTTATACCAAAACAATGGCTGGGTTTTTCCAAGTATACCAAAATGACACCTGCAAATAACGCCAGCTTTGATCCCCGCTGGTAGCAGAGATCCCTTTGATACTCTGACGAAATCCTTGGGCTTAAGGGCTGAAATAAATCTAGTACAAAGAGAAGAGGATCAGCACATCCCTGCCTGCACCCCCAGACTAAAGAGGGCAGCAAGGTCCCCTTTCACTGTAATATTGGCTGTTGGTTTATATTTGAGTCATTTTAAAGTCCTCACAACATCCACGTTTATATCAAACTTTAGAACTGTCCAGATGACTGGACTGAATGTCTTTTGGGCTTCTAGGATACTCAGGGACAGTTTTACATGTCCATGTTAAGCATTTAGCACACAGTGCCACAAAATTCTGTTCATTGCATGATCTGTTATCCTGCAACTTAATAAACCAGTTGGGTCAAGGTGGATATGAACTGGCAAACTTCTGCAACCCTCCTTGCCAAAATGGATGTGAACACATTAATCTTCAGTACACTAAATCAGTCTCTGGTTAGGACATTTTGTCTGGTTTTTATCCTTATTTAGGAATGACAGAAATGACTGACTGTAGCCTTTAGGTGACGCTGTACACAGTGCAGATACTTTTTTAAATTTTGTTATAGCCAGACTAATTTCTTCAATTTGCACCTCAGCTCTGAGAATATAATTTTGGGGTCTCTAACTGCTGACCCATCAAATTAGTGTAAAAAGATCAAATGAGTGTACAAAGAGGCATGTTTGTGGGTCAATGTCTGACTGTTACTGAGAATCTGATACCCTTTTGACAAGAGTAACGCCAGGCCACGTTGATTCTTATGATTGTTAAGAGTCTATTGTATTAAATACTTGCTTAATACAACTCTGAGGCTGTTTAACAACTTATTCACGATTTTAAACGAGTACATGATTTATCCGGTTTGGGTAACTAAGAAAAATCATTTGTTTTTTTAGGGCAGCGTTGGGATGCAGATGTGTATATATTAGGTTACTATGAGAGCGAAGACGATGCTTCTTTCCTCCGTATGTAATGTAAAAATGTAATACCATTTTCCTGAGCAGCTGAAGCGCTGCACTCCCCGCTACCGTTCGCACCCAGATGTCGCTGTTGGAAGTTGAGCTGAGTGGTTGTAGCGGTATGCAGCCGTCTCTCCCTTTTACGACGCATGGTCAAGTTTTCTTTTTTTTTGTTCGTCCCGAGCGTGACCCGGGTTGCTATTTCCTCCGGTGGAGTTATAAAGTACCCATGCGTTTACCACGCGCTCTCTTTTCCCGGCCACCAAACCGTGAGTGTATAACTCACTGTTCTTCAGTATATTTAAAAAAGAAAAAATATATAAAAATTACAAAATCCATAAAACCTCAATAAAAATAAGCACCTATTTAAAGACTAAATATCGAAATTATTTATTTTTGTTTTTGTTTCAAAAACAAAACTAGGCCTCGGTGTTTTGCGACGTGTTTTGAGAAAGCAACCAGTCTGATACGGCAAAATCTTTCGTGAAGACATTCCTGGATATCGATGCCGCAGCTGTCAATTCTCCCAACGATTTGATTAGACGAGACGAATAAAAGTTTCCCTGCACACGGTTAAAGGACACGGGTTCGCTCGGCCGGTTACAGCACTCCCGTTACTCCCTGTTACGCAGAGTGGGATCCTGTAATTTCGTTATTAGTAATTCCACAGAATCCCTCAACCAACGTTGATTTCTAACGCGAGCAAGTTCGAGAAATGAACACAGCGACCGCGGGGAGTTATCCGATGGCTTCTCTTTACGTTGGCGACCTGCACCCCGATATCACAGAAGCTATGCTGTACGAGAAATTCAGCCCGGCAGGACCCGTGCTTTCTATCCGCGTGTGTCGCGATATGATCACCCGGCGTTCGCTGGGCTATGCCTATGTGAACTTCCAACAGCCCGCAGACGGTAAGAACAGAAACCACCATGAATAATCCAAATTACATGTGTGACTTGTCTATTTGTTTCTTACGACTGTTGATGATGAACGGTCGGACACGGTTTGTGGTTGTGAGTACATTTGTGGACTGCACGTTCGGCCGAAATGGTTCAGGGGTGCGCCAGGCTCGTGGCTGGCCGTAGGCGGACAGTGCGAACGAACGACGACTCTGTGCCGGTCTCGTACTCGTGCTGGATATTTCAGTATGTTACATGGCACATGCGTGTAAGTGCACGTATGCCTGGATTTGTGCGTATATGCATTTAAATGTAAGTAGGCTACATTTAAAAAAACCTATAAGGATTTTGCTCAAAGGCCGCAGATATTTTCTTAAGAAAGGTCTATTTATGGAGCATTTTAAATTGGTGTCTTATTAATATAACCAGCGACATGACATTTGCCGTGTAGGTTTTACAACCCGAGAGTCTCCAGAGGAAACGGACTGCACGTGGTCTATATTCTACAAATGTTACGAATCAAAACACCAGAGTTTCCAGGAGCCTCTGTAATGTACACTCAGTGAGCTTGCTAATGTTTACGTGTAAACTAGTGATTAGTAACGACGGGCTCACCATGTGAATTTGGGAGTAAGTTCAAACTGCGTTTAGACACAGATACGGTCTACAACGTATTTATAAAGCAGGCTGCTGTCGACGGTTTCGTAACATCCCTTTATGCGACAGTCTACCTTCAGCAAAAGTCATATTGGTAATGAAGAAATGAAAATAATTATCATTGGCACTTTAAATTGGGAAGGAATGGTGACACTGTCGTAAGAGTCCTGTGTGGCAGCTCTGAGACTACAGAATTAGCGCAACGATAAGGAATTAGATGGGAACTTGAACATGCAGTATTTGACCCACATAGACGACGTGTCCCGATTCTACCAAACAGGCTGAATAGGACAGGACTTTGCTGAGCAAGTTGGAGAACAGTGCCATTACGGGGGTTCCTTCAAACTGGACGTCTGTGTGGATACTTAATCTGTTTTTTTATCCGAATTAAAAGTTACAACAGAACCACAGGAAGGATTCTCCGCTGGCCCACATTTCACAACCTTTCGAGTTATTTAAAGAGTCATCAAAAGAGAACGTGCTCGTGAAATTAATGTTTTCCATACTTTGCGACAGCTGGCCGAGAGAAACGAGCTCCATACCGACATTTAGAAGCTGGTAGAGTTTCAATATGGACTCGAGCAGACAAGGTCCGATTGCAACTTCTGTCATGGTGATTTATTGCGGTACAATGGGCCTTGTTTTGACGTTATTTAAAAGAGGCATTAGTCAAGGTTCAAGAGACACCGCCTCTAGCGATTAAGGTAGTTAGTAAACGCAACACTGGAACGATTTTTTTTTACTTTTTAGATCCGCCCACAAACACAAGCCACGCCTCCAAGACCCACGGAGGCGAGCGGGATTCAATTAGTTTTCTAGCATTTCCAAACTTCGCTGTCGAGCAATGATGTAGGCTGTTTGTTAATAATGCATTATTAGTTTAATATAGTCGATAAACGTTTGCCATTACGCTAGCCATACATTTCCGATATTTCTGTAGCTAGTTAACTAGCATCCTTAGCGGTAACGAAGCTTAAAGTAGTTAGCAAGCATTAGTTACACCTAATAAGTAGGTATAGGTATCATTTAGTTACAACTATTATCTATTAGTAGATGTCAATTATCTGAAGTTAATTCACACAAAGCATTACTTAGCTCTCTAAATGTTAAAAATTACTTAACTTGTTATGTAGTACGAAACCGTTCAAAGCTTTATAACAGACTGCGGTACGTACCTGTCAAGGTGGGGCGGCATTACTTCTGATATCAAACATTTCGCGTGTCGTAATTTTCTACAATTTGGAAAAAGTTCCAATGCTGACTCTTGTTTTAGGACGTTTCTTGTCGTTTTTTTATTTGTGGCAACAAAAAGTGGTGTTTTTTTACACTACTGGCAGTTCGGATCTCGCGATGTTTTAACATCCAAACCTACGCTGATGTGGGCGGAGTTATGGGGGCGTCGAGGAGTGGCTGATAAAGTGATCAACCTCCTGTCCGTGTAAACACAAATAATATGACAAAAATGTTCCGGAACATTTTTTTTAAAACAGCTTTTTCTCAGCCGCTTGATACACTGGTGCTGAAACCAGTGCTAAAATGCTAAAATAACACCCTGTTTCTTTGGAAACCTTTTGTACTTCACAACATTTTAAAATATCTCCACTGTCCTACTACAGAACACATTGCAGTTACTGTATATATTTCTTTCTGACTGGTTGATTACATATAGTGGAAGTGTGTGTCTGTGTCACTTTCATTACCAGAAAACTTAAATGTAATTCAGTGTATTTTCAGTCCGGAAATGTATTTTGCTTTTGTTATGCCATGTGACATATACCAACTAGACTGTATGTTTTAAGAGTTTCAGAAACCTTTACAAACTTCTTCCCTCTCTGAACTCAGGCCAGCAGTCCAGGTCAGTCTGTTCCATTATGACCAGTACAAATAACAGTAAATTGTTCAGTTTGGGTGCATAACAACATCTGTACCACTAACTGCTAATGTTGGCCTGCCTGTGACAAATGCAAGAAAAATACTGTGACCTGATTTCTTGTCTGGTATGACGTCTTGCAGTGTAGAGTTCAATAAATATCATCAAAGTTTCACTTGGAAATCAGCTGGGGATGTATTAGTTGATGCATATATTTGTTAAATTAAAATATTCATTTATTGCACTTAAATGCCTCTTTGACCAGAGCCCAGCAGTCTCACCTTTTGGATCACCTGTTTAAATTCTGATCTCGTAATAAAAAATATTTTTTTGTTAGATTATATGCAGTAGGTAACAATGAGATTTACATCTTCAGACCGCCAGTCCGTTTTCCAGTCCTGGAGTTTGTAAACACTGGTAGGTAATTAAACAGTTTTAATGTAAGTAAATGTCTTGGGTGTTGTCATACATGACTCTTAGGTGGTGTGACGTGAGTCTGGACCTGCTAGGGTGTGATTGGAGTACCTGTATTATCCACAGTGATGACAAAACCCAGGATGGTGTTTTGGATTTGAAGTCAAGAACAGAAGAGCCCAGCTCCAGGGCTTGTGGTTGTTATTTACCCTGAAGAACTAATCTAGAAACAGAGCCTCTTTATACATCTGCTCATCTCCAGGTCTGAAGATCTACCACCCACCAAGATTCACATTTACATGTACATTGCGGCTTCCTGAAGTGCTTTGTAGTCTCTATCAAATACATATTCCCATGTGAAAACACATCATTCAGTGTTACAAATACTATCAGTCTGGTGCCTTGGCTAGAGTGGAAAAGAAGGCAGTCAAAGATTTTTCTGGTCATATTCTAACACAGGTTATATTCTAACACAGGTTATATTCTAACACAGGTCATATTCTAACACAGGTTATATTCTAACACAGGACATATTCTAACACAGGTCATATTCTAACACAGGTCATATTCTAACACAGGACATATTCTAACACAGGTCATATTCTAACACAGGTCATATTCTAACACAGGTCATATTCTAACACAGGACATATTCTAACACAGGTCATATTCTAACACAGGTCATATTCTAACACAGTTAATCGAGGTCTTCAGCAGTTCTGGTCATATTCTAACACAGCCCTGTGGGTAATTAGAATGGTTAATATACAAACGAGACAGGACATATTCTAACACAGGTTATATTCTAACACAGGACATATTCTAACACAGATTATATTCTAACACAGGACATATTCTAACACAGATTATATTCTAACACAGGACATATTCTAACACAGGTTATATTCTAACACAGGACATATTCTAACACAGGTTATATTCTAA
>JAOXYF010000011.1:18895376-18914274 GCA_028565775.1 Sternarchorhynchus goeldii
CTCTCCCTCACTCCAACTCTTGTCTCTCTTCCTCTCTCCCTCACCCCAACTCTTGTCTCTCTTCCTCTCTCCCTCACCCCAACTCTCCCTCTCCTCCTCTCCATGATCTCTTCTTCATTCTACTCTATCCCTCCTTCCCTCTCTCCGACTCTTCCAGGTGAGCGTCTCTTCCCTCTTATCCAGGCTATGCATCCAAGCCTAGCAGGAAAGATCACTGGAATGCTGCTTGAGATTGATAATTCTGAACTGCTCCACATGCTGGAATCCCATGAATCTCTGCGCTCCAAGGTCAGATTCCTGCAGTGGCATCTCCCTGTTCACACCGCAAGCGTCCCTGATCTTCATAGTCCCTGATCACTAGTGACTCTTATACCTCACCTGGTCTCCGTTCACACTGTCAGTGTTCCTGACCACTAGTGCCTGCTCTGTTCACACTGTGTCGGTGTGTATGTAGGTGGAGGAGGCTGTAGCTGTTCTCCAGGCCCACCAGGCGAAGAAAGATGCCACCCAGAAAGTAGGAGTCAATTCTGCTGCCACGGCAACATCATGACAAGAGAGGCTCACTGTCCAAACGGTAACTGAGATACAGAGAGACTCACTGTCCAAACGGTAACTGAGATACAGAGAGACTCACTGTCCAAACGGTAACTGAGATACAGAGCACAGAACTTCTACTACATGCTGGACATCCTGTTGGCCAGCTGGACTTGCTGAAATATATGTTGAACAGACTGTTGATCAGCAGAATACTTATGCAAGCTTATGCATAATCAATAAATATTATGTTAGAGGTAAAATTTGAAAACACAAAGCAACACGATGTTCTTGTCCTTGATCTTATTCATGGTTTGTGTATCAATGATATTTCTGTATAAATGAGAACGTCTTGTTCTTGTTTTTCCTGTAGGATGGAGTGAAGTCTTCACTTCATTGGCTGCTGCGCATCCATTCACAACAGAACCTGAAAAACAGAAAACATAAAAAAAGAGTAAAAATATAATACTAAAACTTTTGTTGCAGGGCTTATATTTTTAACTCTGTAATAATTTTTAAATAAATACTGATAGCCTATTTAAAATTTATTTAAATGGTGACTTTTCTTTGAGGGAAAACTCTCTGGAATGTGGCCAACATACACCCTTTTTGTACGAGGCCATCGAGCTGGGGCCTTTAGCGCTGGTCGAGAGTTGAGTGCTTGACTGGTCCTCTCCTATCTTCACAACCCTGAGTGTGACCGTCTAAATAAACGAATGACTATTTAAAATCTATTGTGTATTTTGTGTTGTTCTGTTTCCGTCGACAACACCTCAGTTTGAGAATATATTTTTCATGTGAATGTAAGGTTAGTATACTACACGTTATACTTTATATTCACAAAGGAATAAAGAAAAACGGTAAAGATTTAGATGTTCTTTATAAGATGCAAAAGTGATCAAAGTGTCTAGACGGGACTTGTTTGAGGATTAAAGGAAATGAAGTATTAGATTAAACTAATAAAATATTATCACTGGAGTCTCATCAGATGTAGTTCAGCCAACGATAAAGCGAAATAACCCAGAATTATGGTTACCGCAAAACATAATTTTTTTGTTGTTGTTGTTGCGGTTTTTGTCTTACTCCATAACTCTAGGCGGCAGAAGAGCGCGATCTGCGAAGAGGACGAAAGGCCAGAGGTTAAAGTTTGAAAGCAAAATGGCAGCCGCCAAACGTGTGTTGTATGTCGGTGGGTAATAATTATCAAAATGCAATAACGTTAAATTGTTCGTGGTCGTACAGCTGCTCGGGTTTACTCTGTTTTACTCTGGCTTTACTCACACAGTTGAATGGTTATGTTAACGTGTTAATGTGGGTTAGAACGAGCCCTAAACGGAAGGGCTCGCGGGCTTGGTGTTACCGGAGCCACGGGCGTCTGTTCTACGGGCCGCCCGCTGGAGCGGGAGTAGCGACACGTGTTTAACGGCAGCACTGTTCATGTCGCAGGTGGCCTCGCAGAAGAGGTGGACGAGAAGGTTTTGCACGCGGCGTTTATTCCGTTCGGCGACATCACAGATATCCAGATCCCTTTGGATTATGAAACGGGTATGAAGCCGGTTGAGTTTGAGATTAGGATGTGCTGTCCTAGGCTATGCCGTGTACTGCACTAGGCCATGCTTTATGCTGTCCTAGGCTATGCTGTCGTTATCGCTACTCGAGAGCTTGTTAGCCACTAGTTATCTGGACTGTGGTGTGGACGCATGTCCATCAGTCTAACTAGCGTTTTTGCCTTTACAGAGAAACATCGGGGCTTTGCTTTCATTGAATTTGAACTGGCGGAGGTGAGTGTTATGGCTCTATTAATAACTTGTATAACTCCACATTGGTACAAATACGATTTAACACAATCACTTTTATCACTGTGCTAACGTCGCCGCCTAGTGGTGAACGTCCGTACAGCGTTTGCGCCTTTGTCATGTATCGACGACCAGACCATAAATGTGAGTTTACCGGATCTCTGACACAAACATGATTTTACATCTGCTCTTCCACCAGGATGCCGCTGCTGCGATAGATAACATGGTAAGATCCATTTTAACACCAGTTTGTTTTGACTGCAGTAAATGCCGGTCTTATGCCATTTTATTCAGTATATCAGTTTTTTCCACAACTCCAGTCCATTATTAGTGGTTTAGTGGTGCTGGACTGATGTCTGAGTCGTTGAAGCTTTACACTGGTGTAGCTGGTTTACACCTCATCACTATAATGCTGCTTCCTGCTGCGTGTTTCACAGAATGAGTCGGAGCTGTTCGGCAGAACCGTCAGGGTGAACATCGCCAAACCCATGAGGATCAAGGAGGGTTCCTCTCGACCCGGTGAGCAAGTCTTCTGTCCCAAACCCACCACTGCTGGCCCCCGAACGCCCACCGAGGACGTTGGCATCTGTGATCACATACTGAACGTCCTTCTGTGATCACATACCTGATCTGCATCGCCAATGTGTCCCCTCCCCCTCCAGTGTGGTCTGATGATGATTGGCTGAAGAAGTTCTCAGGGAAGACCACAGAGGAGGCGGAGCAGGCGGAGTCAGCGGGAGAAGCCAGTAGCACCACCCAGGAGGTGATGAATATGCATTTATATTTACATTTAAGGCATTTAGCAGCTGCTCTTATCCAGAGTGGCTTACAAAAGTGCTGTGTCATCTCAGAATGCCAATACAGTAGGAGAGATGTATGCTGTTGAACTAGAAGCTGCTGGATGCAGGAATAAATGTTGTTCATTAGAAAGAATTCCAGAATGAGCACAAATACAATACCAAACAACAATAGTACAATACAGAACAATAATATAATACCGAACAGTAATACAACACAAATACAACACCAAACAACAATACAATAAAATAATACAGAACCACAATAACTGCTAGAAAGGTACAATTAATCGTAGTGATTGTCTTAATCTCGGAATTATGGAAATGGTAATTGCAGGTGTAAAGCATAGTCACTTCGTCACTCTCTCGTCATCGTCATTCTCTCGTCATCGTCACTCCTGTTTGTATACTGAGTTGACTCTGGTGTAGTACAGGAGGGGAGGGCTTTGCAGTACATTCTTTAACATTGAGCCATTGTTCGCATCTCTCTTGTTGATTGGCTTGTGAATCACTTTTAATTTGCCCATGAGTCACGCTTATTGATCGGGTCGTGTGTGTGTGTAGGGCGAGCCTCCTGCCAAGAAGGGAAGAACCAACCCACAGGTCTACATGGACATCAAGATCGGCAACAAACCCGCAGGACGCCTGCGCTTCCTGCTCCGTGCCGACGTCGTTCCCATGACGGCAGGTAGGAACACGCACTGCTCCGAGATCAGCGAGGTCTCCTCTTCCTCCTGTTACATCAGCAATTGGATCCCACCCTGCCCCTGCCCTCAGATACCAACGTGGCTCCTTCGTCCTGCACTACTCACAGAGCAGCAGGGTGTTGGTTCAGAGTCACTGCGATACTGCGGTATTAGGATCACTTTAAGCAGTGTGGGAGTGCAGATGATCGTCCATGGTTTGGTTCTTATGTGTTTCCCTGGTTCGTCTCAGAGAACTTCCGCTGCCTGTGCACACATGAGAAGGGCGTCGGCTTCAAAGGCAGCTGCTTCCACAGGATCATCCCCCAGTTCATGTGTCAGGGGGGCGACTTTACCAATCACAACGGCACCGGCGGCAAATCCATCTACGGGCGCAAGTTTGACGACGAGAACTTTGTCCTGAAGCACACGGGTCCGGGTGAGGATACCGGCAGCTGTTCCAACACAGGAGAAGATCCAACATAGTCTGAGCTGATAATCAGACTGTAGTGTCTGTTAAGACCAGAACTGTACACGCCATTCCCTGGGTTTATATGTGTGGTGTCGTTTGCTTGTCTTTGTAGGGCTGCTGTCGATGGCGAACTCGGGCCCAAACAGTAACGGTTCACAGTTCTTCATCACTTGCGATAAAACCGACTGGTTGGATGGGAAGCATGTGGTGTTCGGGGAGCTGATGGAGGGCATGGATGTGGTACGGGCTATGGAGGTGGGTGTGGTTTAAGGGTTGTGTGGGGCGTGGAGATGGCTGGGGGCGGGGTTTATGTACATATGTTTGTAAGATGAGATTGGAAGGCGGCTCACTTGATGAGGTTTATTAGTATTGATCGTTAAATATAATTCCTGGACAAAACAAAAAGATGTTGGAAATACAGTAATGGTGGTGATTCTGAGCGAGTGGCGACCATCATTGTAACAGATCTGAACACGTTTAAGTGTCACAGTGGTTTGGTTTATTGGTATTGATGTCTGTTTCATAACACTGTGGCTCACTGCTTTATCAGGCTTGAATGACCTGCTGTTTCTGTTCTCCTCAGGCTCAAGGAACTAAAGATGGAAAACCCAAACAGAAAGTCATTATATCTGACTGTGGGGAGTATGTGTGAGTGTCTGTGTGAGTGTGTGTGTGTGTGTCTGTGTGGGACATGGTTCAAACCTGTTTTGGTGTATTATTTGTATGACTGATTTGTAAATATTTAATAAACTTTTTTTTTTTTAAAAAGAACGAATTCACTGACTTTTCATAAATATTGCTGCCATGTAATGGAAATACTAGAAATAAATGTTGGATATAATATTTAGGTTCCTCCCCAGTTCTGTGGGGTTTGTGTTTTGGACTTGCCCTTTGGTGATTCTTCTCAGTTTTAAGTTTCTTTCATGTTTTCTTCTAATCACTTCAAAGTAAATATATTTACTATGGCGATGTACTGTGTAATTTATTCAGCACATTTGTGACACGCAGGTGTTCTAGAACATTCAGGTGTGACTCAGGTGTTCTAGAACTCTCCATCCACGGCTCTGAAACCCTCCTAATAGATGAATCATTTTCACAAAGGTGAACATCTTACAGAACAAGCACCTGGGCTTTGAGAGTGGTTAGGCAGAACTCCACTCCCAGGATGCACCTGTTCAGGAATGCCATGCCTTTCCGGCGGTTTGACCCCGAGGACGAGGGAAGCGTGCTGGCCATCAGACCTGCTCCGGACGGCGGCTGGGGTTGGGTCGTCGTCTTCTCCTCCTTTATCTACAATGTGCTCGTGCTCGGGTTCCACAACTCGTTCGGTGTGTATCTCATCAGTCTGCTCGACGAGTTCAAGGACTCCAGCTCCAAGACGGGCAAGTTGGACAGGGGCACACGTGTTGTGGAGGCAGACGCTTCACTCGCTCTCGGTCCACGCCTTCGCCCCCTGAACCATCGTTAATGATTTTAAATAATATTTTAGCAAGACAGAAAAGACTAAAATCTTACTTCAGTGAGAGCTTTTGAGTTTAGTTCTATGGTTGTGTGTGTGATTCCAGTAAGAATGCTATTTGAGTTCTGTTGAACACCAGTGAGTAGCGTAATGGTGTTTCTTGCGCTGGGGGGTGGGGTCTGTCTCTCTGGCCCACAGCCTCCGTGGGCTCCATCAGTTACGGCTTCATCATGATCTTCGGCCCGGTGTCGGGAAAGCTGGCGGTGCGCTACGGCGCCAGAGAGATCTCCATCTTGGGCTGCCTCATCGTCCTGTTCTCCATAGTTGGCTCTTCTTTTGCTCCATCTCTAGGGGTGCTGTTCTTCACGCACGGCGTCCTGACAGGTGTTGGGTCCAGCTTCGCTTTCACTCCAGGTCAGGACAGAAGGTCAGGACAGAAGGGCATGTAAGAAAGGCTCTCAGTTCGAACTACCACGCGCAGAGTGTGTGGAAACAGATGATCAGACACATTCATCTTCTATAAAACAGTCCTAACTTGATCCGCCCTCATCCCATAATGCTTTTTTGTTCCAGCACCCATTGCCGAATTCTTGCCTGGGTGGGTGGGGGCCTGGAACAGGCCGAAGCACTGACAGGAACGGGCTTGTTACTCAGACTCCAAACTGTCTGATTATGCAGAGAAAATATGGAATCTGACAATGTTACAGTATCTATAGGAAGTGCTACGGGATCATTTGAGATCAAGTTTGATCTGGTTTTTTTTTATTGGTTAATTTTTTTAGTTTTGTTAGGAAATATTATTAAATGTAAAGACTTTGCTGGCAGTCAACGCTCACTCTGTTGGGACTGGCTGTGTGCTGAGCCTGATGGTCTGGTTGGGGGGGGGGGGGTGTGTGTCAGGAATGATCTTGGTGAGCCAGTACTTCACCACTAAACGCTCTCTGGCTACGGGTATTGTGATGTCGGGTGGAGCGGCAGGCGCTCTTCTCCAGACGCAGCTCCATCAGTACCTCATCGACTCGTTTGGGTGGAGGGAGGGCCTGAGAATCTTCTCTGCCCTCATGATCATCTGCATAATCTTGGGGTTCACGTACCTGCCTCTGAACCCTAAAGGTGATTTACTAAACCCTAGGGTTCATATCACACACTGAAGTGAATCTTAAAGGTGAATCACACATTTACTGAGGTCTAAAAGTGAGTCACACACCTGTTCTGAACCTTAAAGGTGAATCATACATGTTTTGAACTCAAAAGATGTGTGACCATAATTTTCCAGACACGGGCTGATCCTGTTCTAAAACTAAAAACTAAATAAATTTTTTTTTAAATGAAACAATCTGTCTGGACACTAATGCTTAGTGTGGTTTCGCTAAAGGACAGGCTTGAAGTGTCACAACAGCACTGTACTCCAGAATCTAACTGCAGTTTTTAAAAACAGGACGCACCAGAAGTGTTGTGGATAACCTGAAGAACTCTCCCCTGAAGGGGTTTGTGATGGACCTTGGTCTCTGGAAGGACAGTGTCTTCCTCCTCTGGGTTGTCGCCAACGGACTCTGCAAGTTTGGATTTTTTATCCCGTATGTCCACATGGTGAGTGCTATAGGTGATACAGGTCCGTGTAGATCTACAGGTCCGTGTAGATCTGCTAACACACAGGTCTGCTTGCTCCTTGTATCTCTGCTCCATAAGGAACAGTTCACACCTCTGCACTCGTGCTCCCTGCTGCTCTGAACTGTGTGAATGAAACTGTATGTGTTCTTCTCCTGAGCCTCAGCTGTGTATTCAGCACCCTCGTTCATGATAGACTCACTGCGTATTGATCCGTCACCGTCATCACCAGTGCTGCCCCCTTCTGGTCCAGGTCCTACTCTACAGTAATACACATCCTCCACTGCTCCCACTCCTCAGGGTGTTTCCCAAGGATACTTACTAGGCCCTTTTTTATTATTAACATGCTGCCTCTTGTATATACAGTCCTGAGATTTAACTGTTATGCTGATACACACACACCCACTATATATATATATATATATGTGTGTGTGTATTACTCCACTGACTTCGGAACAGGTAATTCTCTTCCTCCCTACACCCTAGCCCTCGATTCCTTCACCAGAATACCCTCCATCCCTTCACTATAAACTCCCTTCAATACTGCGCTGTAACTTCATTCCTACACCATAACTCCTCGTGTCCCAACACCCCAGCCCACACTCAGGTCCCCTCTTAACTCCTCGTGTCCCAACACCCCAGCCCACACTCAGGTCCCCTCTTAACTCCTCGTGTCCCAACACCCCAGCCCACACTCAGGTCCCCTCTTAGGATGGCAGGATATTTAGTCTCACATCTCTAAAATCTTACAAACTCTCTGTGATCTATGCTCTTTCTCTGATTACACAACTCAAAAGGTCTTCTCTTCTGATTTACTTACATCTAATCCTTTACATTCATGTATTTGATCCCTCACTCAGCCCTGTACTCGTTTGATTGGTTGTTTTTTTTGTTTGATTGTAATATTGGTTTTTCCACGGTTATTTCCTTCATTTCTGTTACATGTAGCTGAAGTATGATGTTACTATTATACTTTGGTAACAAGATCTTGAGTTTGAGAAAGGAGCTTATATTATATTTATTATAAACGTATTATTAATGTTTATGACGAGTTAATTGAGTTATATAAAATATAAAACATGCTTACCATCGTCATATCATGTAATTACAATTAAAAATGGCTATAAAATGACATAAAAAAGATACGTCTGTGAACTGTGATGTAACGGGTGGTGTGTCCTGCGGGACACGGTGGAGGTGAACTGTGATGTGACGGGTGGTGTGTCCTGCGGGACACGGTGGAGGTGAACTGTGATGTGACGGGTGGTGTGTCCTGCGGGACACGGTGGAGGTGAACTGTGACGTGACGGGTGGTGTGTCCTGCGGGACACGGTGGAGGTGAACTGTGACGGGTGGTGTGTCCTGCGGTGCAGGTAAAGCACGCGGTGCAGCTGTCAGTGCCGGTACACAGCGCCACCCACGTGATGCTGGTGCTGGGTGTTAGCAGTATGATTAGCCGCGTCACCTTCGGTTGGGTCTGCGACTCGGAGAGGATCAACCGCCTCCTCTTCAACCAGGTCTCCGTCTTCTTTGTGGGTGAGACTCGCCGTGGAAACGCTGCCGTTGCTCGGTTACGCTGCCGACCGTCGGCTCTGGTGCTGTGCAAGTAACTGCATGTGATGCTGCTCATATATTTTAATAGAAATACATCATGCTATTAATAGAAAATTAGATGTAATATCTGATACATCAATTTATTTCACATGTAATAATGTAATATGTTAAACAACGATGATGCTGAAATTATATTATCAAGGGCATATATATCTATGTGTATGTGTCATGCTGGTCTCCTGATCTGTGGTGGGTGTGGCTAATGCTGATCTGTGGTGGGTGTGGCTAATGCTGATCTGTGGTGGGTGTGGCTAATGCTGATCTGTGGTGGGTGTGGCTAATGCTGATGCGTCTCTCCAGGTTTGCTGTACCTCCTCATTCCCCTGCTCTGCTCGTACGGAGCCCTGATGGCATTTGGACTCTTCCTCGGCATTGCGGATGCTGGAAATTACATTTTGCTCCCTGTATTGACCTTTGACCTCATGGGGGCAGAGCGCATGCCAGTGGCTTGGGGCTTCATGCTGACGGTGAACGCCGTCAGCTGCCTGGGTCCGCCGTTCGCCGGTTAGCTCTCCCCAACAATGGTTCTACAAATGTTTATTATTCTCAAAATAATCTGTTTGTTACATAGCAAGGAAGCCAGAACCAATGTGTAAGTCATTGAGTTTAAGCACAAACAACCAATTCACCAATGGTGGTGTTGGTGGGGGTGGGGTGTTGGTGGTGGGGGGCATATATTATCCAATCAGGAACAGTGATCCAACAGAGGAGTGGGTGTTGGAATTTGGGCCACGCCTTCTCTAAGGTGACTGGCGTCTCTGTGCACCACTGGTGCTCTACTAGGTTGGATGAATGACATGACTGGCAGCTACAACCTGGGCTTCATGGTAGCGGGAGGGATGAGTGTGGCCGCCTGCCTGGTCCTTGCGTTTATCCCGCTGGCGAGACGTTCATCCCGTCAGAACCGTCAAAGTATCATCAACGTCACCATCGACTCCAGCACGCATGAGATCACGCAGTGGTCCAGCCCACTCCAGGTAACCAGGTCTATCCAAGCGCACCAGTCTCCTTTTACTGCCTGGTTCCTCATAGGTACTTGTGTTGTCAGAGCATTGTGTTAAGCAAATTGCTAGATGTCTGTTAATTACACACAAACATCCGACATTTACAGTCACTGAGGCACTAACTAAATCAAAAGACACAACACCACTAACCCTGTCTGCATGATCGATTACTTCAAGTGCAAGCAACAGGTTGTTCAACGTGTATCAGGGTGACTGGTCCTGGATCAGTCGTCCTGATACACTTGTTCAGATAAACTGTGTTCATTTTGATTTTATTTAGTTCATTGTATTTATTGGAGACTTGAGATAATCAGTGGGGCTTCTATTCAGACTGGCCTTGGGTCTGTGGAGTGGTACACACCTGTGGGACCTACGAACCCTGTTCCTAATCTGATAACCCAGTGTCTAATACACCAGTGTCATCTAGGTGTGTTTTCAGTGATCTCAAGGAGGAGCACTAGTGCGAGACTGACACGAAGACCTCGTGGTGCACGTCCAGTCTCTGAGCTGATCGTGCTCATCAAGACCGTGTCCAACTCCATGTATGTCACTAACAGTGCGTACTGGGTTCCTGCAGGAGGAGGAGCGTCACGTGGTGTCGTACATAAACGATTTCTCCTCATCTACAATGGATGATGGGATACCATGTCTGACATCACTGCCAGACACAGCTGTAGCAGGAAGGCTACACCTGGGATCATCATCATCATCATCTCCAGCCAATCCAACATATTAACAAGGCTATTGATCTAGACTCTTGACATTTTCTATAATGTATAGCATCGTTGTGTGCAGTTTAAAAAGACATTGGGGTATAACAACACTGACGCTAAGTGAAACCGAATTCATCACTAGTCAAATGATTTGTGTAATCCAGTACACTATACTTTAACATTCAATGACCAGTAGGGGGAGCACTGGACTTGCTTATGACGAGAGGCCGCTGGTTGCGTAGCAAAGCGACGGCACGCTGGGCGTCGAGGGTAAACGGTTCATTCCTGTGTTCAGCGTCAGCGTAGTTCTCTGTCATGTCTGCAATAAGAGTTGCTGTAGAAATGAAATGAATATGTATGAGGTAGAAATGGTGTGTAAACCTACTCCAGACCGTCAAAATGTTCATATTCTGCGTGTCCGTCTTTTGGGCAGTTCGTTCTCATCTTTTACAGAATCAATTTAAACACATCTGTCTGTCCCAAAGAAAGGGTAAACTGGGGCAGTTGTGAGCATTATTAATTTATTTGGTCTAATCATAACTGTGTGCATGTGTTGGTCTTCTGTATGCCATTCCCAATTATTTTGCCCACACATGAATAATTAGATTCCAACCACTGAAACATAAAGAGAAATAATATCACAAGAAGTGTTCCATTAACTAGTAATCCAAACTATTTATTTTCAGCACTTAAACACATTTGTTAGACTGTTAAACTGAAACACAGTTAGAAAGCTTTGAGCCACAGACCACCTAAATCAATAAAGGGTAAATCAATCCAGGCATTTGTCATTTCAACAGCACATCACCATCTCACTCCAGCACATCACCACATCACCGTCTCGCTCCAGCACGTCACCGTCTCGCTCCAGCACATCAACATCTCGTTCCAGCACATCAACATCTCGTTCCAGCACATCAACATCTCGCTCCAGCACATCAACATCTCGCTCCAGCACATCAACATCTCACTCCAGCACATCAACATCTCACTCCAGCACATCAACATCTCACTCCAGCACATCTCTGCAGCAGAGTGAAGGCGTTTAGCAGCGTACCAAACTAAAACAGCCACGTCCCCGTATCAGTGCCTCCATGCATCAGAAACGCAGTTCTGCTTAGAGTCGCAGCTCCAGAACCACTGTGAAAACTCATATTACTGTCACAAGGCAAACCAATTACATCAGGGAAAAAATGAGAATATTAGAACACACCAGCTTTATCATACACTGTGCAACTAGAAAAGAAACTATTAGAAGGCTAATCAAAATTTCACTGGTTACGTTAAAGAAATTGTGGAATACGTTTTCAGTCTAAATGTGAAACAAAGCAAGTAATGCACATTCAGTTTGTGTATAATGTGAACCTCAACTACACTGCTGGTCACAGTCGTACAGAACATAGTGACCCTGAGAGAGAAGGTTCCATCTCCCTCGTGTACCAATCATGGCATGTGGAGGATGGTATGCACAGATGAACCGTACATGAAGCTTAGTTAGTAGATTATTGTTAAATAAGATGCTTGGAGTAAAACTATAATGCAGACTAAAGTTCCAGTTTAGTTGTAACTGTCACAGAATGCAGCAGCAAACACAATTTAACCCCGGACAATCTCTACATGTTAATGCAAACTACTGAAGCCATTAAAATGTACAAAACACCTGTGCTTACACACACCCACTGACTGGGCAGTGAGGGAGGCTGTCATTCACATTAGTACGCGTGCATGCGATACCCATTTATCACAGGGGTGTCAGAGTCTGGTCCTGTGTTTAAGCAGGTTAACCATCCTCCAGGTTTAGTAGGAATGTCTGGACAGTGATCACCAAACTCTATAGCCCTGCTTTAACAGCCTCAGTGCTTGTAGCTTAAAGTGAAGGGGAAAATGCTTGCTTTAACAATCACATCAGTTTTGTAGCAGTCATTCTCTGTGAAACAATGAAATCTCAACTCAGCAAACCTCTGAGAATGTGCTTCACAGAGAGGGAAATGTCTGCCACCTACTTGTACTTGTGCTCAGAACCGCTCAGCCAGCCTGGCTGCCTCTCACAACCCTTCTATGCTGTTATTATTCATTTATAACGAAGGACAAATGCTCCACTTTTTGCCATTTTTCTCTTCAAGAAGAAAAACTGACCTCAATAAGGAACACAGTCGCCTCCCTCTGAACACCAGTGGAGCTGAGGAATTCTGCTCGTTTGGTCGTTCTAATCTAAGAAGTAATTGCCTTTACTGAATGAAGCAGTAATTGGAAGGTTGTTGGACACCTTCACGCAGACCCAGTTCTCCTCGTGTGTCATTTCTCAGTGTTGCCAATGCAAGAGAAAATTCAAGTGCTTTATGCTCCAAAACAACATCCAGGCATTTCACAGAGACGCTTCAATTATGAGTTAGGCTTCAAGTGTTTGAAGGCATTCACTCATAATACCACGTCATTCACTCATAATACCACGTCATTCACTTTAGGTCTTATTTTTACCATCTTACTAACATTTCCTCATCACTTTAAGATCACTATATTGTACTTGCATAGACTCTGTTTAAGCAAAAGGGAAATTCTAGCTGTGTCATTGTGCTCTGTTATGTATTAACATATGTTTGTGCTGTCAGTCTTTTGTTCAACTATCCATGTATGAACAGAAGCAGAAGATCACTCGGACAACAGCTACGTCCTTCAGCGCCGAGACGGACGACTCGTTCTCTCAGGGTGTTCTGTGATCGTGTCCGTCCACCACGCAGGCAGAAACATTCCTATCTCGAGTGGCATAACTGGTACGGCAACCTTCTCAGGAAATAAAGCTTTTGTGTTTTATTTGTTATTGATCATGCTATCTGAAGCCTTTTTCCCCAGTGAGCCACAAGTAGGGATAAAACCCCCATCTCAATCACGCGTTTCGGTCGCTTTTGTCAGGCAGACTCAGGACAAACGGGAACAGGACTCCCTTCGCCTCGAGCGGCGCTTTGAGAGGCTTGGCCGTGAATCGAGCGCCTTCCTCCTCCACCACGAACTGCAAGGTCTGGTTCTTGTTGACGCAGTAGATGCAGTTACCCATGACGACGCACCTGAATGGCGCGGAGCTCCCTTGGCGGTGGGAGGCACAGTCGTGCCACATCTTGACGATGGTGTTGTACTTGAACACGTCGACACCCAGCTTGCGGCCAACGTCGAACCTGTAGATGAAGCTCTTCAGCGCCACCATGTCTGCCGATTTTGTGCGGCTGTTGTTGTAAGGACACTCCTGCCACTCGTTCCTCTTGGGGTCGTACTTGAGCAGGCGGTAGAAGAGCGAGCCGCCCGACACGTACAGCTCCCCGTTACAGGTGGTGGCCTCGTGGGCCACGGCGAAGGCGCCTTTAGGGAGGGGGGCCACGGTGGTCCAGCGGTCCGAGCGGGGGTCGTACTTCTCCACCGTGAAGAGGCACTCGCCCCCTACGGCATACAGGCAGCCGTCCATGGAGACCAGCTTGAGCTGCGAGCGCGCCTGGTTCATGGGCCGTATCTCGCTCCAGCGGTCGGTCACGGGGTTGTAGCAGAAGACCCGGTCCGATGGCTTGCCTTTCTCGCCGTAGCCACGGATACCGCCCGCCACAAACAAGTAGTTGTACATGCAGCAGAGTCCGGAGCCCTTAGTTCCGGCGTCCTCGGGAATGACGGTCAGCGTGCGCCAGTCTTTCGCTCCCTCGCTGTAGCAGTAGATCACGTGACTGTCCTCGAACGAGGCCCCGGACAGCGGGCTCTGCGGACGACTGTTGCTCCTGCTCGAGGGTCGGCTGCTCACGCGCTCGAAAACGTCGTCGATCTCGGCCGCCATCAGGCAGGCGTGTCCCTCCGTGCGCTTCCGCAGGACCAGATCCCTCTCTGAGCCCGTCAGACGGCCATAAACGGCCGGGTCGCGCAGCACCTGCAGGAAGTTGTCGCTCATGAAGCGGTAGGCGGCCTCCTTGAGCTCGTTCAGACGCTGCTTTTTGGCGATGGTTAAAATCTCGTAGCAGTTCTCAGTCATGAGCTGTGAGGACACAGTGTCGACGGCGGCCTGCACCGCACACGGCATCTGGAAGACCTTCGCACCAGTGACGACATCCACCACGTTGTTCTTGTTTACGTTCATTTTGGAAGAGTAAACGTAATCTATCAACACCATCAGCGTCTTGTAGCTCACGCCTTTCACCTTCAAAATGTCCCGAGACAGCCTCGCTTTGAAATAGTCACTTTTTTCAGCCAGCACAGACTTGTGTGCTTGAATTTTCTGTCCACCCACTTCGATGACTAAATCGGGCTCCTCTCGGAGAGACGGGCTGCTTCCTAAGCTGCTGGTGTCGCTCTCTCCCGCCCGCGCTGCCTCGAGCATGTGCCGTCCGTGCGTGACTCCCTGCTGGCTCCACACGCCACCTCCTGCTGCTGAACTCGACAAATTACCCAGGGCCTGCTCCAAAGACCTCGTTTCCTTGGAGACCAAAAATGAGTCCTGTGAGACAGCAGAGATGTTTGTGACAATGTCAGAAAGCCCCACAGTCTCCGCTGCAGTTTCCAACCTCGAGTTATGAGAAGGATCACAGGAAACTTTGCTGCCACTGCACTCTTCTCTTATTCCATCCCTACTCAACGGCTCGCTCCGCGTTTCCATTTTAGCACACTGAACATTATCCTGAAACCCGCTGTCACTGGAACCACCATCTTGGAGGTAATCTCCTGCTCCTAAGCTGCAGCGTCCCAAGCTTCCGGTATCAGCCAGACTCCCAGATTCCACAGTATCCCAGGACCTCTGCTGGCAGAGACCCTGGCGCTCCTGCAGAGCTCCTGCTCTTGGAAGAAAGTCGTCATCGTTCCCTTCAGGAATGATCGACTGGCCTGAGGGATCGTGGTTTTCGGCATGGAATATGACGTCTGCCCTCACGGTGAACGTGTTTCGGTCTTGCAGTGTGTTCATCCTGCTGTTCTTCCAGCTTTGCACTTCCAAAGCAAAGGTATAGCATATAAAGAAGTTCAACTAAAGTTAAACTATTTAATCTGTCAGAATTGAGATATGCTCATTCTTTGCTGAGCTGACAAGAGCTTCTACAAACTCCCAGCAGGCTGTGAGGCCGACCAACATCCACCAACTGCTCGAGTGCCACTCTGACCGTCTCCTAGTCTCATCAGAGAGTTTCCATCCTTCCCTTCTGACAGCTTCTCGACAGCTGGAAGGAAATCCTCTCTTTTATGCTTACATCACTTCTGTTCACATTATTCCTGTTCATCTGATAAATGTAGGCTCACACCTGTATAAGAACAGAAAACAGTATTTACGTCATTTGGCTTTACGTTTACCGATTCTATAATTTAACAATTAAACAGTGAAATACATAATCCCTCAGCTACGCAGCAAAGAGTTTCTAAGAGTGGCGCTGTTTCTCATGGAAAGTTCTTTAAAACGACAAAAAAAATGTTGGCAGAAAATGACGGCCACGTATTTTAAAAGGTATCGCTAACCGCCATACTTTTGGCATGTCTATTGAGACACCGTAGCGTGGATTAATTTGCAAATATCTCGAGCTGATAACGAGGTACAGTCTCGCGGAAGGCGGAGTGCGTCCCGCGGTCTCCGTAAACCACAGAGGAAGACGTGCATGTTATTCACGGTTCTCTCGAGACATTTTAGGAGCGTGCTCCGAACACGCGAACGACTTGACAGCGTGAAGAATGAAATACCGACGATGCACTGAGAGACACCCACCTGGTGGGGTGGGGGGCTACATGTTTAAAATTATATTTCTAGATACAGTTTAGTAATATGTATTTAATTGATGCTTATGGATATACTTTCACCGACTACCCTGTTCGTCTTGACTACGAAAATCCTATCTGAACTGTCATTTTTTCTGATATTCTGTTAAATAAGGCTATTCGTCTGGTTTAAAGAACAAACTAGCATTACACCAGAGGGCCATTGCGTTTTATAAAGAACAAAGTCCTCACTAAGGAATACTTACGTGTTAAACGGAGTTGCACTCTCGTCTCGGTTCTCCCGGTTTAACGCAAAGCTCTGTTACGTAAGACAGGCACAGCCTTCTGAAGCGTTAGTCCGCGGTGCAGGTGATTTTTTGCGTGTAGAAATGAAGTGGTGTCGGTTATTCAGTCAATCGCGGTTTCTTGTGCGAACCTTTGTTCATTTATCTCAGAATTTTACTCAACAAGAAACAGCATCTGTTTTCAGTAAATGGAGCCGATTTAAATGACCTTTTATCACTATAAAAAAGTACAAACCCGTGTCTTCTCAAAAGGTTAATCCATAACGCATTTTTCTGGCGAATGTAGACGCAACGTCCGCTTCTGTTTCCGATCTTAACGCCACAACGCCTTCGGGCTTCGATGTGGCTGATAGTATTTTATTTTCCCAGTGCGATTGGGTAGTTATCGATAAGCCACACCCCCTTTTCTGTTAACCCCATACATCAAATCGGGTCCATCAGGACGCGCAGTGTAACGCTTGCAGCGCGGAACGGTAACGTAGGACAGGCGATGCATTCCTCCACACGTCGCGCGCTACACTGAGTAAGCGCTGAGAAAATGGGCGTCACGCGAATAATCACCCGGATCAGGGTATTAACCTACACAGTAAGATAGAAGTAGTCTTTAGGAATGTTTTCAAGCCTATAGCAATGAAAGGCCAGTGAAAAAAACTCCGACATTCTCATGAGTGAGTCGATCATTCGAGTCCTAAAGATCGACGGCTCTTTTCATACGGGGGATGTTACACTGGACAGCTGCTCCTCTCGAGCTGGTTTCCAGTGGAAACGGCTGGGTTAAAGTGAGCACGCGTGGGTCGAAAATCGTTCTGTGTACTTGACAATACATGCTCGGACAGCTCAGTCACCGCGGGGCCTTCTGAAAACAGACATCAGCTGTTTCGACAGGAAGAGTAAGAAGATATTTCTGTGAGCTGGTGGGGCCGTGTGTCTGAACCGGGCTGTCAGACCCATGTAATAATCTGAACAATAGTATAGTACCAAACAGCCTTCGCTTTGCTGGTAATATTTTGGGTGTCGTCTAATAATAAGCTCGATTACAACCGTAAGCTAGCAGTAGCTCTGATGTTCTAACATTAACATGTAACGGATGTAATACATTGTAAAGCTAGTAAAAGACAAGGTTTATCCATAGAAAACAAACGTAAACCTTCACGTAAGATGACGTAATTATGTCTTATTAACGCACCTTCTTCGTATTGTCGTCACTTTTCTGTAAGCTATTTGCCTCGACAGGAAAAGGCGCAGTTTCCCTGGGAGAATTTCACGCGCTGTCCAGGCAGCTCCCAGCTACCTCCAGTGCTTCATTACTGAGCGAAACGGCCTGTCGGGACGCGTAACGCGGCGGTGAGGAGCGCGTGCCACACACAGGCACGCCTGCTCCAAGGACTGAAGAAAGTAGTGGCATCTTGCAGTTCATAGAAAGAAAGCTTTCGTTTTAATAGAAATAAGTGGAATTAACCTGCTGTTATCAACAAAACTTTCGGTTTGTATACAAGTAGAATTATGTCCAAAAACAAACAAAAAACTGTAAACCAAACGTTTTTTTTTCCTTTCAAAATGTCACTTCCCTTATATTACCACACCTTCCTTCCAACCACACACACACATCATAACATTTAAAGAACACAACAGGCTGGTGTTCAAAGACAACACTGATAGCACATTTTTCTTTTGGTTTAACACAATCTCACATCTGCTTTAATCCATTTTAAGGTCTGTTAATGTTTAATGTCCCAAAATGACCTTTTACTGTGACAGAAAATACAGTGAAAGCCAACATTTTTTAGGACATTTTGAAACTAACTTGTGACTTATGTCAAATAAATTCAGGATGAACCAATAAAAGAGACGAATGTTATCAACAAATGTGCTGAATTTTAGATTAGAAAAACATGACTATTGATTGATAAACAAAAAGTCAGATATACAAAAAAAAATGTGGAACAACTGATCACTATTTGTTAAATGACATCATAATTTGTTATTATAAAGCTTTTCCCACCATGTTAAATACCCTCAAGTGACTTCATTAATTTAGGATCATATTCCACTAGTGTCTAACAGATTTGGTAATGCCTCCTCTTTGATGCTTGAGCAACAAGATGTCTGGGCCAGCCAGAAATCCTGCAGAAACCCCTCCCTTACCAACCAGCAACCCGCAGAAGCCCCTCCCTTACCAACCAGCAACCCGCAGAAGCCCCTCCCTTACC
>JAOXYF010000011.1:18924002-18935966 GCA_028565775.1 Sternarchorhynchus goeldii
ACACACCCCCCCTCCCTCAACACAAACCGACACACACACACACCCCCCCTCAACACAAACAGACACACACACACACCCCCCCTCAACACAAACCGACACACACACACACACACACCCCCCCTCAACACAAACCGACACACACACACCCCCTCAACACAAACCGACTGATACACACAAAACACACACACACACACACCTCAACACAAACCGACTTGCCCACAGAAATCCCTGAGTGACCTGGAAGTAAACAGCTGTGGCATAAACCATGTGACATGTAGCTGCTGCGCTTCTCAACATCAGCCCCATTCTTGCAGAAACAACTGACCTCTGACCTCTGACCCAGCTCAGTACTGGCATACACCCCACCTGCACCACGTCCACGGGTATCTAACAGGATTCTCTTACAAGCTTTTTCTAATGATCTTATTTTTTGCCATAGAAACAAATAAAACACGTCTTAGGACAAATAAAAACGTCTAGCTGACGTTTCGGTGTAACTACTGTACGCCTGTCTGCGCAAAACAAACAGAGTACAGGACCCAAGCAGGATCAGTCCGACGTGACGTGTGGAATTTCAGCGATGCGTGTTCGTGTCTCAGCAGGAGAAAAACCCTGACAGGTTCTCCTCTGAACCTGGAGCTTCATAAAACGTCTGCAAGTTTTGTGCAGTGTGAAGAGGGCGGGGTGTACGCACGTGTGTGTGAAGAGGGCGGGGTGTACGCACGTGTGTGTGAAGAGGGCGGGGTGTACGCACGTGTGTCTTCCTGCACGGGGTGCGAACGAAGGCGCTCGGGACGCCGTTGTGGGCGTGGCCGTTCTCATGGTCGCTCGTCTCATCGTAACTCTCGAACTCACTGGAGCTCCACCCATCACCATCCGGAGAGCTGCAGCCCTCCGCCCCCTGCTCCACGTCATCATAGAGCATCTCATCTACATCTGGAAGGAACGGGTGTGGGTATTTTTACACACACACACACACACACACACACACACACACACACACAGTTTCTGTGGTTTTGTTTTTTCTTTTTGAGGGAAAACGAAAGCAAACGTGCTGCTGGTGATGCTGACTGGACAGATTTGATCTCTGGCTTATTTTGGTTTCAGAAACACAAACTCATGAGCTGATCTCTTAACAGTTTGAGTTGATCACTTAAAAACTCATGAGTTTAGCAGATCGGTAGGGGCCTGTTTGTATAGTACCTGCAGTAGTTAAAAATGGAACAAAACCTAACAAAACCAGGCCAGATGTTATCAATAACAACATAACTGTAAATAATTAACTCAATATCAGCGGTTTAGTTCTGTTTCTACAATACTGATAAATATGGCAGATTTTGACATAGAATTTGATTAAGTAAATGTAAAGAAGAATGTGTATTCACAACAGATCATACAAAAGAAGAAGTGTGTGTGTTAAATACAGAGAGAGAGAGAGAGGCAGCACTGACCTGTAGTGGAATCCGAGTTCTCTCTAGGTACATCGTCATAAATAACTTCATCTGGACCTGAAATACAGTCACAAGCACACAAGCCCTAAAACAAGATCCATACTCATGGCCTGTGTGTGAGTGTGTGTGTGTGTGTGAGAGAGTGTTTTTCTTCCTGTTCTGGAGGAAAAGCCCAGTACAAGAAGAACTTCCTCTGCAGAAGAGGAAGGAAATGAGTCTGGGAATTAAAACAAAATAAAGAAAACAACAGCTGGAATGGATGTATCAGGACATATCAGGAAGCATCAGGACATATCAGGACGCATCAGGCTCCTGCTCAGGTTTTACACCCACATCCCCAGTACAAAAACACACCCCCATACCAGTTCTGATCAACTGAATAGATTTAGATTCTTAAATTTCCCAAACAGACAGACCTTCACTTTACTGATCCCAGAGGGGGATTCAAGTCCGTCTGTACTGGACTGCGCAGATCTGTATCAGGTAGTGGTTGTGTAGCTGATCTCCACAACAGCACCTCATGTGTGCATGTTTCTCTAGCCAATCACAGCCACACACAGCCATCACATGACATGGATGAAAAGGATGTGGGCACTTGGAGATTCACATGTGTTTGGTAAACAGAAATCTGCTGACACACGAGTAAGGACAGTTACTCCCATCCAACCAGACACCAGAGAAATTCAATTCTAAAATTTCCCACTGGCCAGATCTGTAGACAAGAAAGATATTACACACAGTGTATATGAATAAAGTATAACATATTCTGATGTCATTTCTGACACAGTCTGGCCAGTGTGATTTTCAGTTAGGAATTCTCAGACAGTGGGCAGTTGGAACGCTGGCAGGCAGGGATGAATCAGATGAGTGTGACGGAGCTCCAAGCTTCCTGGACTGATCAACATCAGCATGACCACAGCGGAGCAGGGCTCGGGGGAGCCTGCTGACCTCTGACCCCCTCGTCCCAGCGGGCGATTAAAACGGAGTCTTACCGTCCATCCAGGCCACGTTGGCTGGGTCTGAAACCCACTTAGCCAGTGCATCTTCCTCCTTTATGGATGGGTGCTCTTCACTGAACACACTGCGCACACACACACACACACACACAGTCATTGACAAACGATCATGCTTGAACACTTGATAGAGGAGATTTACTCAGATGACCAGTTTAAAATGCCATTATACACCATTAAAGAGAAGGAGGGTTAATGTGCTCATGATTCATGATACTGGATTCACTATCTGATCACTGTATTCTAAACAAAATTTATATTGAACTTTTTAAATATAATATAGCTTCATATAGTAAATACCCAAGTGAAAGCATTTTTATTCATGAGGCATAAATATTACAAAATACTGTGCATCTCTGTAGCAAATTTTAAATTTTATACAAATTTATAAGATTTAAGAGTCCTTTGCAATTAGAAGAAAATACATAGAAAGTGAACTGGGATTTAGAAATGAACTGGGATTTAAAACGTGCTTGTGCTATTTTAACCGCTTCGCCAGAGTTCAAGTGTGACCTCTGGTGGTCAAACAATGCAACTGCATTAGAGAGCAGAGACTGAACGTGTCACGATGCTTCCTTATCAGCCAGTTAAATATAAATTATCCACAGTAGGGCTGAAACGATTCCTCGACAAACTCGATTACTACAAATCATGGATGCAAATTCTTTGCGTCAAAGATCTTTTTAATCATCCAACAATATCCGCGATATTCCTACAATCCGTCATGAATGGGGACAAATACGCGCAAACTATTCATCAAAGCAAAAACACACTCTAACTAAATACTGCACTTGCTAGCAGTAGAAATGTGGGTGCGTACCAAATCAATGTCAAATGTGATACTATTACTACAATAATAATATGAACGTAACATGAAGAAGCCAAACGTGCCTTGTTTAAAGTACGGTTCTGTTCATGTTCTTGAATCATTAACACGTTGTGAATAGGTTCGTTCAGCCCAGTCCTCATACTCAAGCAGGTTCTAGTGAAGACCAACATTTCTACTCATCTTCATGAAAAATAGGACAAATTAAAACGGTCACATGAAAAATATTAGGGCTACCATGGATACCATTTTTAAGTCAACTGAAATGAATCACTTTTTTAATTTACTTGTTTTTTCTTTTCTTTACTTGTTTTCTCTTTCAAAAAAGAGAAAAGAATTATTATTAAGAGTCTTGTATTCACTTTTAAATACTTGCTATTGCTCTTTAATTAATCAAAAGGTCCCCACAGTTACTCGATGAATCAGTGGGGCAGCACAGGTGAACAGGTGAGTAACTTAAATAATCAACTGCTGCACAACTATTTGACGCACTGTAAGATCTGCACTCAACGCATCAGGAAGGGAGAACAGTTGAACGCAGCTGTAACAAGAGTGTATTTCCAAGGTGAAGTGTGTTATTCAGGGCTACTCTGAACCTTACAAGAGAAGGAATGGCTACATTCCTAGACCTGATGGAGTCGATCAAACAGGAACAAATCACATTTACAACTCACCTCTCTGTCAAAGAACTGCCTGCCCCAACCACAGTCACTGCAGAAGAGAACAAAATAGAAAAATAAATTACAATTTAAAAAAGGAAGATTATGACAATATGACAACTGTTTTACAAGACGAAAATAAATGATATCTTAATTCCCGCAGAAACTGAATTTGTCACGTTTGAAAGTCTTTTGTGTCCGACACAGTGAAACAGTGAAACTTCCACCACAAGGGGGCGACATTACACTTGAAGAAAGACATGAACAGTATACCTGATGCAATGGAATGTAGTGATATTTATGGGTGGAACAGCACCGCTTTACTGAACAAGGCCCACCTGCTAATCTCATTCTTAAACGAAATCTGAATCATGAACAAGGATATCTGTAAGAGCCACGTGGCAAACTAGGGTATTCCATCTTCCTTTGCTTCAGGACAATATTCCTATAATTCCAGAGAGAAATCATGAGGCTGGCCACAAACCACGCTCTGACATTTTGAGACCTTAAGTTTTCAAAACTAAAGTAAACCTTCACCAAACCTTCCAAATTCACAAGTCACATATCCACCTCTGACACAAACCCCACGCAAACTTTAAAACTGGAACATTTCTGACACTTTGAGACTTGACGACATCATTCCTGACACTGTCATTCTGGCATTTAAAGTGAACCAGTCTGTATTCTTCATCAGTTCTCTCTCAGGACATGCTGCTCAGGGAGGCACATGGTTGAGGTTTGGAGGAAAGGCAGTGAGGTAAAGAGCTGAGGAAGGTCCGAACCACGCCCTCACGCGACCCCACGCCAACACGCGACCCCACGCCAACACGCGACCCCAGGCACGAGGCCAAGAAAAACAGAAGGGAGGAAAGAAAGATTTAGGGGGAGAAAAATAAACAAATATAAAGTGTGTGTGAGTGTGTGAGAGAGTGTGAGAGAGAGTGTGAGAGAGAGTGTGTGTGAGTGCGAGAGAGAGTGTGTGCGAGAGAGAGTGTGTGCGAGAGAGAGTGTGTGCGAGAGAGTGTGTGTGCGAGAGAGTGTGTGTGCGAGAGAGTGTGTGTGCGAGAGAGTGTGTGAGAGAGAGTGTGAGAGAGAGTGTGAGTGAGAGTGTGAGAGAGAGTGTGAGTGAGAGTGTGAGAGAGAGTGTGAGAGAGAGTGTGAGTGAGAGTGTGAGAGAGAGTGTGAGAGTGTGTGTGAGAGTGTGTGTGTGTGTGAGGTCAGCACTGTAATATCCACCAAACTACCAAATGAATTGTGGGAACAACAGCAAGGAACCAGCAGTTTATTACCGTCCTCGTCCACGGAGAGGTGACGGATGATGACGGGCGTGGTGTACGTGGGCGTGATGACCGGCACGCTGGAGGGCGTGGCATAGCCGCAGGGGACGGGCACCGAGTAGCCGGACGGCAGACCAGGGCTGCTGGGCGCTTCCTGGAAATCTCCTTCGTTCTCATTGGATGGGGACGGGGACAGAGGTGGACTCTGTGGACACACCTGTTGCTGTTGGATGGGGGCAATGTCAATCACCGAATATGGGCTGGCTTTGGGCGGGGAGTCGGTTCCGCCTGATGCCGTACTCGAGGAGGTACATCCTACTGGCCGAAAGCAGAAGAGAACGAAGTTAAAACAGAAGTTAAAGCATCTTCACTCCTCATGTTCCTGTGAGAACGATCCTCGCGATCCTACCTGTTTGAGCAGGTGTGTAGTCCTCTGGAGGTGGAGGCAGGTCCCAGTCCAGATTTGGCTCTTCCTCAGGGGGTGGAAGCACAGCCCCATGCGGGGCACCCATCACAGATGAGGGGGCATCGGAGGCGGGGCAGTCGGGAGGCGACTCGACCTCTGCGTGCTCCGAGCTCAAAGAGAGCGAGCCACGGCCGCTTTCACAAGCGCCTTGATCTGAAGAGGAGGAGGGAGCGCAGACGGGAGCCGCCGCTGCCCCCCGGTGGCCTGGAGGACCACAGTCCTGCACGGGAGGGTCTGGCAGGGGCCGATCGGCCTCGGGGGCTTCATCAGTGCCGTCATCAAACTCGAAACACTCGCCTTCCTCTTCACCATCTAGCAGGGTGGAGGTGGAGAGGAAGGGCAGGTTCATTCGGACCACACACTCCGACGCCTGCAGAGCATCCCACCTGTGCTGCTCTAGATCACCATACATGAAGCTTTAGTTTATATATATATAAAATTCCTGGGCCTCGAGTGCCTAGAGTCTACCAGCTCTGCAAGACTAATACAAGCACATGTATATAAACAACTATATACTATAAACACACAACCTGCATCCACATGTTCTCTCCTTAAATAAAAAAATATATACATTTTTAAAATACTTCTGTCAAGTCATATCTGATTTACTTCATATAGTGGTACAATAAACAGCTCTTGTTTTAAACACTTAAGTTCTTCTTAAGTTCTTTTTACACACAACAGCTCAAGAGAGTGCAGGGCAGAATGGCACAAGAGAGAGAAAGAGTGTGTGTGTGTGTGTGTGTGTTCAGGAATTCTTTATTCTTAGAAAGTGGTGGAGTGAGGGTGTGGACAGGGCAGGCACCACCCACTGTGCTGCTATTTCTGTCAGCACTTACTCCACTCATCTGCCCTGGTGCGCTGACTATGAGCACCACCCTTCTAAGGGCGGAGGACGCCTGTTGAAGGGGATACGGCCATCATTGGCAGGGTGGATCCAGGGACCTGAAAGCTCAGTGTGTGCAGTGAGCTTCAGTAAGACTGTGAAACCACAGGAACAGCTGGGAGTTTCTGCGATTCGCTTTATTCACATCGCAGAACTGTCAAGTTGAATAAGTGTCTGCCAAGACTATTGCAGTAATTCATTAACCATCATTGCCATGATGTAGAAGAAGTTCCAAACGATGCCTTGTTAAGTGGGGCTTCACAAGAAATGGTGTCTCCAACCAGCACGAAATACAAACACATCAGAACAGGGGGCTGTCTGTACCCGGCAGGGGAGGAAACGGAATCAGGCGGACAGGAAACGAGTCGTAACAGGAACAGGGAGGAGCTTCCCAGATCCAAGTACTAACGGGTCCCAAACCACAACTCACACACAAAACGGAAACATCCAGGTGTGGAGCTTAGATTACTCACGTCTTCCTTAGGCAGAGAGAGAGAGAGAGAGAGAGAGAGAGAGAGAGGGGCCGTGAACCGTTATATTATTAGGTGAGTTTGTACCTAGCAGATGATGACTGTTACTGCAGAAGCCACATCAAAGGGGGCACCAGAACGAGGCCTTTGGCGACCTGTGACCTTTGACCCAAAGTTTCTTTTGGTTGATCACTGAATGATTACAGTGCATAGAGCAGCAGCTGGAGGGTTATCCAGGTGTACACACCCACCTGACCAAACTGCTATAACCAAGGCAACCTCCTAAACAACACAAGCCAGGAGAGCTCGAGGCAGACGTCAGGGTTAGGCTGGGGCAGAGGCCCAGAGACTTAGAGCCGGAGGTTTAAAAAGATCATGTGTGTGTGTGTACACGTTAGAGAGGGATGGATGGAAAGACTATCTAAGAGACTTTATGGCGTAAAAAAGGTTGATCAGGTGTGAATGACGGTGATGAGGACGGATCAGGCATGTGGACCTGCTCTCACACTCACAACCCCCTGAAAATGGGCTCAAGTTCTCAGTGGAAATATTCATTAAAGGAAATTTCCAATGGTCTCATGCTTCCAGTGTTCACACACCACTGTAGTAAAGCAGAGCAATGTGTAGGTCACATTAGGCAGTAGATGCTGAGAAATGTCCTTCTACTGAGTTCTGATCAGACAGAAGTACTTGGACCACAGGTAGACAGGAGGAATCTTTCTGATTACAAAGTAACTCTAGATGGTCTTGAAGTCAAGTACAGCAGTAAAGAACAGCCTTCACTAGAACAGCCTTCACTAGAACAGCCTTCACTAGAACAGCCTTCTTTCACCTCAGGAACATTGAGAAGAAAGGAAGTATATAATGATATAATAAGAATATAATGTTGCTACATGAAGCAGAAATACTAGTTCATGCTTTTGTTCCCTCTAGGTTGGATTATTGTAACGCTTTGCTGTCCGGATGTTCCAGTAGGAGCATAAACAAGATTCAGTGAGTCCAGAATGCAGCAGTTATGAATGAGAATGAGTCGTTATTAGAACTAGAAAATATGGACACATCACACCCATCTTATCCTCACTGCATTGGCTCCCTGCCAAATTTGTATTGATTATAAAGTAGTACTACTGACCTATAAATCAGTGAAAGGTCTTTCTCCACAGTACCTGAGCATCTCATGTCTCCTATGATCAGCCTTACCAACCTTAATTAAAAGGTGTTGGTTTTTTGTAACTCCGATCATGAAGACTACAGCTAGGAGCAGATCTTTCTATTATGCTGTCAGTCTCCTCCCAGTTCACTCCAGTTTGTGACAGTGACTGGCTGGACGCTTGATGTCTGCTGTGAACTGTGTCTGATATATAAAGTCATCAGAGGAACCCTAAGACTGATCAATGTTACACTTACACTACTAGATATCAGGAACCTTACATATAATTACAAGAAACCTGAGTAGACTTTCATTATTCATTTCATTCTCCACTGTTTGCACTGTTGTGACTGTGGTGCCCGGTGTGTTTGTACTGTTGTGATTGTGGTGCCCGATGGTCGGCCAGAGGAGCATGCCGCTACTTTGAGACAACAGCTGTGGTAAAAAGCACAATATAAATACATGTGACATGACTGGAGCAAAGTAAAGTAAAATCTGACCCGGCTACAGTTCAAAGGTCGGAGCTGAAATGCTCACATCTCTTGAATAAGAGAACGGAGTGTGAAGATGTGACCGCAGGTTTGAATTCCACCAAGAATTCAGAGCGCTCACCAGTCTAAACCAGTGCAAACTGGTGTCCTCCTGCTGGGCAGATCGGCCGGTTGAGAACACTCCCCCCAAACACTCTCTACAGACGTCCAGAACGACTTCCCTGGCTACAACTTTGGTAAATGTCACATTTATAATGATTCGTCCAGAACAGCTCGTCGTACAGGCAGGCGAGCGAGAGAGAGCCGGGCCAGGCCCAGGGCCCGTCTAAGCCGGTGCCGGGTCCTCCTGGGTGTGGGGGTCGTGCGGTAGAATGAGCCCTGCTCGTGCCGGAAGGGGGAGTCGTCCAGCACACAATGTGGGTTCTGTTCTCTACTCCTCCACATCACCCCACTGCTACTGTAGGTCGCCTTCTGACCTCCAGCATCGCCATGACAACCAGTCTCACTGTAACTTTTTGTCTGTGTTTCTGGGTGACATCAGTCTTTGTATCTCTCCTTCACATGCCTTCAGCATTTTTCTGTGACCTATTCTGTCTTTTATACTGTGACACACAACACACACACACACCACAACACACACACGCACACATTGATTGCAGAACTGCATTTCTAGTCCCCTCTGCATTCGTTCTCTCATTCTTTCGCTCCCTCCCTCCCTCCCTCCTCCGCGGCCGACACATGGAATGTTTTTACACTCTCTCTTTTTATTGTGTCACTCTCTCATTGTCTTCCTTCCCTCTTTCTCCCTCCCTCCCTCTTTCTCGTCACCAAGTCATTACTGATTGGTAAAAATGCTGTGAAAATGAGCCAATCACATAAAAGACGGCTGATATAGAACACATGAAACAGGAAGTAGTTTGTTGCGTGTCTGAGCCGTGAACGTTGAACCCCGCACTGATGTACTCGAACCCGGTTCCCTGCAACTCCTCAGGACAGACTCCACACAGTGCAACACCGTGGACGTCAGGATGTGAGGGGAGAGTCCGGCTCCTGCTCCGCTCACCGTCGGGAGGAGGAAGAGGAGGAGGAGGAGGAGGAAAGCCGTCATCTTCCATGTCTTGGTGTCGAGTCTGCGGGGGTCTTCAGGCTGCTGGGTGAGGAAGGGGTTTCACATACACATCTACAGAGGGACAGGAACAGTGAACCAGTGTGAATGTGCAGTCACTCTCACACACACACACACACACTCAAATCGTCACCTGACTCGACATGATCTCAATCTTTTCTTGACGGCCACGTTTTGTCTTTTTTATATTCAAAAATTGCTTTGTTGTCATAAATGTTTGTTGATGTAGATCTGCCATCACCAGAGGGAACGAAAACGTTACCAACGTATCAACAAGCTGAACGTGAGCAAACTTTGTCGGTATAAGAAACGCGGGTATGGTTTCCATTACCTGCATCAACAAACAATTTTGAGGTCTAAAGAAAGTTTCCTTAGTTTCATCTAAAACAGAACAAAGACTTGAACAGACGGGTGTGTGTCGAGTCCTCACTGATGTGCTCCACCGGACCAGGACTACAGAGGGACCTCAAGCACTTCCGGTTACACTGAGCACCGAGCTCTGTAGGAGTGTCGGAACACGTCCGAACAGGTCGGGTTCGGCCCGTCACACTGAGCACCGAGCTCTGTAGGAAGGACAATAACATCCTTTGGCTAGAAGATTATAACAATCACTAGAAGATTATAATTGAAACAGTTTTTTCCTATTTTTGTAGATGTTCTGTACAAACAATCATTAGTACAACCACCTAATTACACACGTGGACATGTAGACTGGACTGATCTGTGCTCAGTGTGGCACATGGTGTTCAACACTACACCCTTGAAGGCAGTGTCTGATCTCTGTTTCATAAGTGTGTGTCTGGAGGTCCAGTCCTATAAGGCTGGATACAGAGTTGCAGATCCATCATCAAAACGTTCCATGTTTAGTCTCCTTCCAAACATCCGACGCTCAGGAGTTTGGACGGATACTTCCTGTATCCATCTAGTACAGCAGAGGAGCGAATCCAAGAGGGTATACTGCACCCCCCCAAATACTCAGTTCAGCTCCTCACACACACACACACACACACACACAGTCCAAATCCACAGTTCAGCTCCTCACATACACACCAAATACTTAGTTCAGCTCCTCACACACACACACACACACACACAGTCCAAATCCACAGTTCAGCTCCTCACACACACACCAAATACTCAGTTCAGCTCCTCACACACACACACTGTAACATGTCATAACAAGTCGCTGATATCATGATACTTAGACACTGCAGCAGGAATAGTTACAGATCAGCACTAATGCAGAGAATTAGTTTGAGGGGCAAAGAAAACATGAGTGATGCAGAAGAAAACAACTCTACAACTCTAAGAGCTAAGAGAGAGAGAGAAGAAGAGAGAGAGAGAGAGAGAGAGAGAGAGAGAGAGAGAGAGAGAAGAAGGAGAGAGAGAGAGAGAGGAAGAGAGAAGAAGAGAGAGAGAGAGGAAGAGAGAGAGAGAGAGAAGTGGGGGTGGATCCACAGGCAGGCAGGCAGGCCACAGTACCTTACTGCAAAATCAAAATGAAAGCTCTTTTTCCTTCAGAGTGGGCGAAGAAAAAAAAAGACAAAATAAACAGAACAAGGAGTTTATTCACAGACAGTAACGGGCAAACAGTGACCTTTCCAAAGTGTTCAGACATGTCCTCCGGGACAAAGGCCATGCGCTCCCTTCACGTAACACTTCTGACGCACCACGAAGGGCAGAACACAGACGCACGCAGCTCAGTTACAGAGAAACAGCTCACAGAGGTGTGTGGCTAGCAAGGTGAGGTGTTGAATCATCATCACAACACATATGCCCAGTGACAGTAACACTGAACACAAACATATCTATCCATCACATACTCAAAGCATCATTTTACGGCTAACACAGCTGAATTGTATCCCAAAAAAATACAATTCACACCAAAATAGCACAGCTTTGAATATGCAAGTGGACTGTGTGTGTGTGTGTGTGAGGGGAGGGGTATCTGAGTATGTGTGTGTGTGTGTGTGTTAAGTGTGAGTGTGTGTACCTCTTCTGCTCGTAGGTCAGCTGACGTGTGTGTTAAGTGTGAGTGTGTGTACCTCTTCTGCTCGTAGGTCAGCTGACGTGTGTGTGTTAAGTGTGAGTGTGTGTACCTCTTCTGCTCGTAGGTCAGCTGACGTGTGTGTGTTAAGTGTGAGTGTGT
>JAOXYF010000011.1:18985411-18995446 GCA_028565775.1 Sternarchorhynchus goeldii
TACCACCACGTCATATACGTTACACTAACAACTATACCACCACGTCATATACGTTACACTAACAACTATACCACCACGTCATATACGTTACACTAACAACTATACCACCACATCATATACGTTACACTAACAACTATACCACCACATCATATACGTTACACTAACAACTATACCACCATGTCATATACGTCACACTAACAACTATACCACCACGTCATATACGTCACACTAACAACTATACCACCACGTCATATATGTCACACTAACAACTATACCACCACGTCATATACGTCACACTAACAACTATACCACCACGTCATATACGTCACACTAACACTGCTATTTTGTTATTGATGCTTTATAATGATTATTTGACCTTTGACATTATTTATAATGTCTATTTGTAATTCAACCTGCTACATTTCTATAATTGTTCTGACTCACTAGCCGTTGCTCTTTTTCTAGCTACCACAAGAAATTTTTTTTCACATATGAGGCAAAGATAAAATCACTCACCATTACAATCTGACTCACTTTCTCATGCATATATTATTTAATGTCTATGTTATTCTAGCATTCTTGGTTTGACTAAAATAAACACCTCGGCATACACAATACTAATAGCTGCAAATCAAGAGCAGGTAGGAACCAGAGTCCCCAGGATGTTAATCTATTTTTTTAATCTGGCCTCTCAATCCTAATCTGATTTTTTAATCTTAATATGGGCTCTTTCTACTTGAGCCCCTTCTCTTCCACACAGGCCCAAGATAAGGCCTCTTTTGCCCTACAGAGTTGTCGTCGTCACCCTTTCTGGGGGCTGTTTGTGCATGAGCATTACAGAACATGGAGCACGTTTTTACTGTGTGCACATGTGGTGTAACAGCCGAGATCCATGGCTGATTAAATGGTTAAAACAATTACCAGCGGGTACAAACCAACAAGCCTGACAGGTGCGCCCTCCTCAGGTCGAATTCACAATTTTATGACAGACAATCACAAGAGGATGTTTTTGACAGTTCTACTTCATGCTGTATGTCAAGCATTGATAAAGTGTCCTTTGAATAATGAAAGTTGCTAACAGTGATATATGTGCCCATTTTAACACCAAGAAATCAATGCTAATCAATATTACTCACAGTTTGCAATATTTGTGAGCATTAGGAACTGCAGTAAGCAGCCCTCATCTGGCAGTGCAGGTAAATCTGCTGGTCAGTCTGCTGTGTACTGAAGCATCTCCACTCTGCTGAAAAGTACTTGAGACTTCACACCCATCATCAGAACCACACCCACCAGCAGGAAGGATCCCGCCCCCATCATCAGAACCACACCCACGAGCAGGAAGGATCCCGCCCCCATCATCAGAACCACACCCATGAGCACAAAGGCTTCCCTCACCATCATCACCCCATCATCATCTTGAATTTCCCTCTGGGATCAATAAAGTATCTATCTATCTCTCTATCTATCAGAACCACACCCATGAACAGGAAGGCTTCACACCCATCATCAGAACCACACCATGCTACATACATTTTTGGTTTGGTTTCTAAAAAGCATATATAACTGAGCATATTGGTGTTGTAGGACTTCCACCAAAACATATTTTTCTTTAATATTACAAACAACAACAACCAAAAAAAAGTGTGATAAACACATTCAAGATACAGCAAAATCCAATCATTTACTTTTCCCATTTCTAGACATCTTTCTCAGTGTCCATTTAGTAAATTGCACAGTAAACAACAGTAAACAGATATCAGAGTCCCATAAACAATCAGAGTATCTGCCAGAGGACTGGTACTGACCTGCAGGTAATGACACGGTCTCATGGAGGACTTCAGGTCTGGTGGCATCATGGGCTTCTCCAGGTTGAGTGAAGACTTACGATAAGCCTCCTTCGCTTGGCTCACAGTCAGCGTGGACCATGAGCTGCGTTTCATGAACTTGCCTTCGGGTGCCATGGAAACGCCCTCACAGGCCGAGCACTTTACGTCGTTGTTGCTCTTGGAGGTTTTGAGTGAAAGGTCACCAAAGTGGCTGTGGACCGAGTCAGGGTAGCAGTGGCTTACGTGGTCCACGTGATGGCTTCTCATGATGCTAGGAGTCCTGTAGGTGCTGTCGCTGTCCAGGTTGTCGTCGGAGCTCCACCAGCCAGCGATCCCCGAGCGGTGCCTGGACTCAGCCTTGCGTTCCTTACTCTTGCTTCTCTTGCTGTGTTTGTGGTGCCCGCCGTGGTGGTGATGCGCGCCGTGGTGGTGGTGATGCCCACTGTCTGAGCGCGAGTCACCCTTGGTCCCGTTCATCTTGGACGAGCCCTCCAGCGAGTGGGACTTGGTGAAGAGCTTCTGCACAGAGTGCACCAGGTGCCGGATGCGGCCGGGGCTCTCGCTCCTCTGCTCGGCCCCAGTTGCCGCGGAGACCGCGGACGTTGCCGTGGATGCGCGCTGGTACTGCAGTGTGTGGAAGCCGTCACGGTGGATGGGGAGCTGCTTCTCGAACTGGTCCAGGAGGTTGGCCGGGATACGGTTCATCTTCCCAGAACTGACGCCCGTCCCTCCACCACCACCTCCTCCTCCTCCTCCTCTATCTCCAACACTTCCGCCCCCTCCGCTGTGAGGGGCGGAGCCATCCTCCCGCCCACTCTCGTGGTGCGAGCTATAGTGCATCCTGGGGAAGGTGCTGCTGGAGACGTGGTCGGAGGTCATGGAGACGGGCATCACCATACACTCGGAGTGGATGGAGCTCCGAGGGGAACAGCGGTGGTGATCCAGCGGGCAGCTGTCTGTGGGACTGAGCAGGTAGGACGAACGTGGGTCTGGGACTCCATGCTGCAGATGGTCGAGCGAGTGGTCGCAGTCACTCAGCATGCAGCTGTGTCCAGGTGTGATGGTCACCTGCGGACGAGCGCCTGATAGACCTTTCATATTCCTGGGAGGGGAGGGGCAGCTGTCTTCATCGAAGAACTGGATGGGCGACCATGAGTATGGCTGGTCTGCAAACGACAAGAAAATACAAGTCAAGAGGCCTGTTTTTTTTTATTTAATATTTAGCTTTTAGCTGAACTGTCCAGGTAGACTGATTGTTTCAAGGAAACAACACAAACAACCTGATTTGACTAATTATGAAATATTCTTGGCTCTGATGTAGCTTATTAGTCACAGCAGGTGCACTGGAGTATGACAGAAACAAACACCTGAACAAACCACAGCAGCAAATAAGACATTCTGAAGGACAGAACAAACCAGTCCCGTGGCAGCCTCGCTGAAACACAGGGCAGGACTTTTAAATTGACATGTCCTGCACATATGCATTCCATGAGACTTATTCATCTGAAGTGAAAAGGCACTGCAGGTGTGTTTCATTTAAATTTCCCAGAAATTTTTCCCATTTTGCTCGTGAACATCAGCTGTTTGTACTTTGCTAGAAAAATGAACCACACTGGAGAATTTCTTTACTGGAGTAATTGTCGCAGTTTCCATGAAAAAAAGCCATTCTATAAAACATGAGCAAAGCTGCAGATGAACCCTCTCAGAACCCCTGCAAACCCTTCTCAGGACAGCTGGCAGTTAGTGTCGCCATTAATCCAATGCAAAGTGAAATAATAGCCCATCATTTTGACTCGGCCACACCATCCATCAAAGCCAGGTTTGGAGATGGGGTTTAGAGGCATGTCAGGGACTGTCCTTGGGACAAAGCACTCTGAGACTCGATCCACATTCACTGGGATGTAGGGTGAAGGGCACACGTGTGTAGACTTAATCAAATGTAAAGAGTCACGTGAAATTCGGACAGTCCTCACATTCTCTCACGTCACTTTTAGATTGACAGGCAGGCCTAAATAGAGAGATTAACTCACTGATAAAAGAGTCACGTGAGATTGACCTCTACTTTCTGACAGTCCTCACATTCTCTCACGCTACTTTTGGTTTGACAGGCAGGCCTAAATAGAGAGATTAACTCACTGATAAAAGAGTCACGTGAGATTTACTTCTGCTTTCTGATAGTCCTCATATTCTCTCACGTCACTTTTGGTTTGACAGGCAGGCCTAAATAGAGAGATTAACTCACTGATAAAGGGGGGGGGGGGGTTCCAGAACCAGAACATTGTTGAAGAACAACAACAAGAGCAATAGTGATTGGCCTGAATGATTGATGGCATAAAGATCCTGCAGTTGCCCTGGTGTTCTGGCATCACTAGACCAATCGAAATATTTTTTAGTCTAGAACTTAGTCTTATATATTTAGCAAATCAACAAATCTGTAACCTTTACGAGAAACTTAACAACTAAAGGGATAAGAGATGACAGACAGAAGGTCAAATTCACTAAGAAGCTTCTTCATTGCTTTCATTCCAGGCACCAAGAAGTAATTAAATAAAATCCACCAAACAAGATCCAAAAAGAAGCCACATTTTCCCCCAAAGCACCTCAGCGTTTGTGAAACACAGAGAAACTCACTGTGCACTTTATGAATAACAGGAAACAGGCCCCAAAATCTCAACATGTTTAACCTTCTCTGACGCCCACTCACCAGTGATAAAGAACATTTTCTCCTCTTTATCATCTTAGCATTTAAATAGCAACTCGTCTGTAACATAGTCAGTCTAACAGACCCAGCATTCCATCCTCCTCCAGCTCCAGGAACAGAACAGGCATTTAAAAATTTTGCTAACATTGGTTATCAAGCTAAGAAGAACGTTCGACGCCACACAATAGAACCTTTAAAGACGACACAATCTCAGATTGCGAGGGGAATCTACAATCTCGACAGGACAGCAGATTGCCTGGGTGACACTTGATTTGATTTGAATGACATAAGTGCTTCCCTGCTTGCACGGGTTTTATTGCTCAGAAGACGGTCGTCTTCAACAGCATGAAACTGCCACTGATGTTTTTGATATAATGACGCTCAGTTGATCACATTTAATTAAGATGTTACATAAGTGTGTAACGTTACATTCATGGTGTTATTTTATCTGTATTGTTTTTTATAAATGTTCCTGAAGTCTGTAGCTTGCTAACAAAGGCAAGAAAAGATACACATCAGATATAAAAGAATAATAAAGCTTGTTTCAACCGAGATCTGTCAACTCAGGAAGAAGTTTGTTAAGAAACAGACCTAAAATGTTACAAATTTTATTAGCATAAACTAAAAATATTAAAATAACATTAAATTTAAAGATTGAAAGATTAAAAATATAAAACCTAAATAAAAGTAAACAATTATTCATAAATTAGAGAGTAATAAGATCAACTGAAGCTCAACTGAAGTTTTTTGGAGTCCTGTTAGGAGACCATTACACTGATCAACCATGCTAGAGATAAACGTATGGATGAGTTTCTCTAGATCTTTTTTTCAGGAAATATCTGATCTTGTTGATGATCTTAAGACGATAAAATACAAATGTAGTATTTGATTTTGTGTCACTGTTACAACTATCAGATAAACTGTAAATAAACTGTTCAAATAAAAAACATCTCAACGGTATATAATTGTGAGAGTAGCAGTGAAGGAGAGTGGAACTGGATTAGAAGGAGCTTGATTCACCAAACCACAAAGCAAGCAGTCATAAACAACGCTGGAAACAGAAAAGCACTACTCAAAACGTGCGAAACAGAGTGTGTAGCGTCGCAGGCTTCTGTGTTCCTCGTTGGGCGAATGTGCAGCTAAGAAAGGCAGGACCTGTGGACTTATACAGGGTCTGTGAGGTGATCGGATGGAGTGAAAACACCTGAGCCAAATACTCAGGCGAATGTGACTGGCGGAGGTGTGAGCTTGTGGTTAGAGGGGGCGTGTCCCTGTGGGTGGGTGCCCGGCGGCACACCATGACAAGAATGAACTAAAATAACATTCCATTATGGAGATTTCATATTCCCAATATCATAATGCTGGATGTAGAAAAATCTAAAAAATAAAAAAGGAATCTTGGTACTTTGTGGTAAAGACATTCACAGAAATTCTGTTTCCCCAGATACATAGACCTAATCACACTTGTTTGACAGGAAATATTCTGTAAGAAAGAGTTTTAAAAAAGTTGGTAAAACCTGCTTTAAGAAGTAAGTAAGGAGAGTAAAGGTCTGCAGGACCCTGGGCAGGACTGCAGATCATCTCCGTGAACACAGACACCTTTGCTCTGGACTCCCTGGTGCTTAATTATGGTTTAGGGGAACTGTTGGCCCATATCGAGTTATTCAGGCCATGACAGCATCCACTTTAATGATGCAACAGTGATTCTGGACTTGGAAAGAGCTGGAAAGTGAACAGTTTTGCTCTTGTCACAAATTAATTTACACATTTTGGCTGCAAAATTGGTTTCAGTATCTCTTAAAAAAAAACTGCTGAAATACGATAGGCTGAACACAATATTGAATCACCAAAAAGAGCCAAAAGCAAGGGAAATCTATATGAGGGCAGAGAAACAAATCTATTCAAATAAAAAAATCAAACAAATCTATTCAAATAAAAAAATCAAACAAATCTATTCAAACTCTCAATAAAAGTCTTTGTCTAAACTCTTACTGCAACATGCAGGGCTTTTTCTACATTTTCTCTCAACGGGACCAAAATTGGTAAACAAAGCAATCAATAGGGCGGCTTGATTGTCCATCTCCCCAAAGGTTAAGTATCTGCCTCCTGGGAAACCTTTGTTTATTAAAAAAATCAAAGAGAGTGGAATGACGTCCTCGGTGACAACGAGCCCAGCTATTCGATTGGGGCCCGGGTCAGTAGATAAAGCAGACAAGGCCTTTAGTTCACCTTGCATTTTTGTTCCAGAGGAAAAGACATTAGAGGAGGCCGGGTGTGGTGCGGAGAACCTCCTGTGGTGCGGAGAACCTCCTGTGGTGCGGAGAACCTCCTGTGGTGTGCTTTCCAGTAGGCGTCTCTGACGTTCCCACAGGGCAGAGGTGCGAGGTCCCCTGGAGCAAGCGAGAAGCTGGATATGAAATGTTCTGGATGTCTGCAGACAGAGCTGCTGAGATGTGCGTTTTTAGCGCTGAGTCAGTGGGGAAGTTGCCCTTGGAGGATGGGAGCATGTTGTGTTACTCGAAAGCTGCTTCACTTCAAAACGCCACTCAAACCAGAGCAGGAGACACTTTTGCGCTCATAGGCAGTAACATTTCTGAGTTGGCCTATATTTAGAAAAAAATTAATGTTTATTATGGAAAATGTGTGTGTTAATTTTCCTTAAAGCAGTGCTCTTTAGATGTGACACATCCTGAAGTGAATCAAAGCGAACAGATCTGGGCATCAGCTAGATTTACTGGGTTTGCATATTGTTCCATAGGCACTGGCTACCGCTCAGTTATTAGCCAGGACACAAACTGTTCCTTCAGGCCGTGAGAGACGTCAGGTGGAGCACTGACCTTCCCAGAAAAGGACCCAGTGCTTCGAACGTGAACATTTCCCCATCGGTCAGTTGATGACGACGTGCACCTGTTTAACGATGGGAGCGCCATACCCTCCTCCTCTGTGTGGAGGTCGGGAGCAAGGCCGGGCTGGATTTTCAGGGAGAGCTGCGAGTTCGTGGCGTTCATCTCAGAGGGTGCAGAAGGTCCAGATGCTCCAGACTAAACACCCCCCTCGGGGCTGGTTCCTTTCGCTGTGCTGAAGCCCAGCTGAACCAGGACTCCAGAGTTCTGTGTGCTAACAGCACGATATGGTGCAACAGCCCTACCCACACTTCCATCTCTCTGTCCCTGCTGCTCTGGTGTATCACCCTCTCACTGCCTTTGTTTAAAATCTCTCTCTATATCTCTCTCTTTCTGTGTGTGTGTGTGGGGGGGGGGGCACTGTCACCCTAATGACACCTCTAGGTTAATGGTGACAGATAAACCCAGCCAGCTATAGAAAAAAAACATTTTTCTATACAAGTGACTTTCTGGCCCAAAAATATGGAAAAATGAACAACCAGGGAACAGCAGGAACCATTTTGTAACCTGTCATGAATCAAGGACAGTAATGTCAGGATGTTTCCAGAAAACAAAGAAACAAACAAAAACACCATGAATGTAAGGTGGAGGCGTCATTAACGATACAACACTCATCATCTGTGACAAAAACGATCTCACAACAGCCGTGTGGTTCCTGTCCTCAAACAAACCTCCTGGTGTTAGAATAATCTCCTCAGCAGAGCAAGGGCGCTCTTTCTCTTCACTCTCACGAGAGTGAGATTACTTTGGTTCGATAAGCACACTGGACCGGCATTCAAGCGCTTATCATAAAAGAGGGAATTAGCGTTGTCACGGCGACACAAGTCGTCTGTCCCGGCATCTCTCCGTGAGCGGCAGGCTAGAGAAACATGCAAGCTGCAGTACGCCCGAGAGAAATGGGAAAAGTGGATCTACGGGTTAACACGGTTTAGAGAACGTAGGAAGGGCTTATGGACTGGAGAGATAAGGGCTTTCTCTTTCTCTTTTATACACACACACACACACACAGTCTCTCTCTACCCCTCTAGCTGTCACACACACACTTTTTCTATCTCTCGCTTTCTCATTCAAACTGCCCTAAATATTTTGAAAAAATAACTACACTTTGCACAAAATGAACAGCAAATTAAAAGTTTGTAGGCATTTTGAAAAAGATATTTTTGTTTGGTTCACATGTGTATAGAGAACAACCAGATTAGTGCTGATATGATCCACAGACTGGTTCACACAGCACTGGTACCGATCCCAGGGTTTGGACAAATTATCACCAATTCAAACATTTGCTGTACATTTGAAAACCCTTTAAACAGTGTTGGAGTATAGAACAACACATTACAACCCTGTTAACCATCAGGCAAGTGCATACTGTAGGTGAGGAGTGTGTCATGAATAGACTCAGATCCCACTCAAACACAGAGTGAGCAGGCAAAGGGGACCCACGTAAAGTGTTTGCATTTCTGCAGCCTGAAAACCTTTGGATGTGAAGGCTGTGCAGTACGTTGCCATAGGAAAGCCCCTTTGTGAGTAATTTGCTTATGCAACCTTCAAGGACGCACTCTCTGGGCAGTCTTTCAAAAAACACTTAAAATAAGATTCATGGTTGTCAAGGTAACTGCCACATAAACTTTCTTTTATCGTTAGTCCTGTGGCTTTCAGAGTCGAGGTCATAGTTTCGCATCTTTATGTAAACAAATACATTTTATTAAATCTAACGGACAAGACCTTGGACTCAGCGCAAGAGTGTGGGTGGAGCATGAGAGCGGGGGTGGAGGAACAGGAGGCTTGATTCTCTGAGCAGTATGTACTGCTCACTGAATGATGACACAGTTTAGTTTGTTTGGGCTCTATATTCCAACATATCAGGTTTGAAAGAACACAATGGCTACAAAGAATAGACTGATTATTTTAATTTTAAGGTGCTTGCAGTTACACTGGGTGAAGCAGTTGTTTTGTTGCACCATTAGGCAGTTCAGAAGTGAGCCAACAACGCTTGTATACTTTGCACACTGATTTTTCAGAATCACGGACAGCACCACACATGTTCCAGCCACACACAAAAGGAAAAGCTGCTGAAAATATCTTCAGCAGCATGGAAACCCTTAGTCACACAGTCATAACAGATGCACAACAGCTCAACTTCAGGACCACGGACAGCTCCATCTGTGGTTCAGGAATACACTGCCAAAACAGATTCCAGACAACTCAAATTCAGGACCATGGACAGCTCAACTTCAGGACCATGGACAGCTCCCTAAACAGTTTGGCTGCAAACAGGTGGATAAGATGGGTAACTTCAAGACCATCTCCTACACCTATAAAGCACTCCAGCAAGAGTATAGTTTCAATTCTATAAAGCACTCCAGCAAGAGTATAGTTTCAATTCTATAAAGCACTACAGCAAGAGTATAGTTTCATTTCTATAAAGCACTCCAGCAAGAGTATAGTTTCATTTCTATAAAGCACTCTAGCAAGAGTATAGTTTCAATTCTATAAAGCACTCCAGCAAGAGTATAGTTTCAATTCTATAAAGCACTACAGCAAGAGTATAGTTTCATTTCTATAAAGCACTCCAGCAAGAGTATAGTTTCATTTCTATAAAGCACTC
>JAOXYF010000011.1:19002262-19016669 GCA_028565775.1 Sternarchorhynchus goeldii
CCTCCCGTTGAACACCTCCCGTTGAACACCCCCCGTTGAACACCTCCCGTTGAACACCCCCCGTTGAACACCTCCCGTTGAACACCTCCTGGTCATGATCCTGCATGTCCCCTTGATAAATATGGGAACATATTACTGTGCTTGGTTCAGAACCTTCAGTCGTTCTTCACGGCTCACTGTGATTGGTTCAGACCTTTTCAACTGTTCCCTTTAAAGCACAAAAAAAAATAATTTTATTGAGCGTTCGGAGTACTTTAAAATAGGGTTTTTATTTTGTAATAATTTTATTGAGCGTTCGGAGTAGTTTAAAATAGGGTTTTTATTTTGTAATAATTTTATTGAGCGTTCGGAGTAGTTTAAAATAGGGTTTTTATTTTGTGGAGTTGGGGGTGTCGTCTCTTTTATTTATTTATTTTTCTTTTTATAGACACGACTCTCAATTGACCTCCTATTGACTTCAAGATTAGAAAATGTTTTTAGAAACTCTAATGTTCCACAGATGAAACGATGTAGTGTTCATGACCAGGTGGGCCATTAACTCGCTTTCATGGTGAGACATTATAAAGAACAGAATGCTTGTAAATTGTATAATTTACCTGGTATTATTTTACTGCCCTTCGCTTGATTGGAATGTTATGGGCAGTAATGTGTTTCTGCACATCATCGCTTCTCCACCAGTGAACACATCGACTGGAACGTATCCAGACCACCAGATCAAATGGACAAATGCTCACTGGATGGCGCTGTTATTTTCGTTTGGCACCCGAGCACAGGGCGTTACCATGAGAACAGGGCGTTACCATGGCAGCTCTATGTGCTATAGGTCTTGTTTCTTTAACTGAAGAAAGTTGTTTTTTTAACACACACCCACCCACACCCACACCCACACCCACACCCACACACACACACCCACACACACCCACACACACACACACCCATTCTTCTGTCTGTCTGTCTGTTTTTCTGTGTCTCTCTCTCCACCCCCTCTTGGTTTTGGTCTGTATATCTACATTTAATAATCCATAGACTAGAAACATGCTTCAAAAATTAATACAAATCAAACACTTAAACATCCATTTTCCTTGCACCATCTGTTTCTCCTTCTATCTATATGGCTGCATTTCTCTACCTCTGTCTATCTTATGTTTCTCTCTCTCTCTTTCTCTCGCTCTCTCTCTCAGATGAAACTTCAGTGGTCTGCACTCTCTTCCACTACTGGATAACTGAAGTTCTCCCCATGCAGAAAGAAAAGAACACATGATACCACCACCTGGTTCCTATGAGAGAGGAGCCTCGTCCACGGCACCTGCATATAGAAGTCATTCTGCACCCAGCTTCGTCTGCTCCACCCACGTCCCAGGAGCAGTGAGCTACGGTTCACCCAGGAAGACTCGGAGGAGACCAGTCCTGTTCTGGCCGGCCGCACCTCTAGAGAGTGACCCTGCCAACTTCAACACCAACTCCACCAGCTCAGACACCACAGGGGACCTCACTTATCTGTCGAAGTGGATTTCTAAATCCAGATGATCCTGGTTAGGCTTCACATAAATACAGTTGAAAACATCAGTGTGATTTAGTCTAAGACCTGAGTCTGGAAAACAAGAGATTCAGCTTTGCTGTCAAGACATCTTCTGATACCCTCATCTGAGGAGTTAGAGACAGAGAGTGCACATTAGAAAGTTGCTTGAGCGAACCTAACTGAAGTATTCCTTTCTTTTTGAGAACGTCTTTGAGTTGAGCGCAGGTTTTGTACCCACAAGCCTGTTTGATTTCCCTTAAACTCCCACCGACTCATTTTCTTCAAAGACTTCTTTTGTTTCGATACATTTCACACTTTATTGCACCACGATGTTGAGCATCTAAACAATAAATGAATTGCATGGAACCAGATTGTCTCCACATCCTTAAAGGTGACTCCTGTCACTTCTATAAACCCTCCGCCCACCTGTTGCGGCGCTGACCTCTGTGAGGCACGTAACCGATCCAGACGCCGCGGCCCACGCACCTCCCCGCCAGACGTTTTTTGAGAAAGACGCAGTCAGCAGCTCATGATGAGCACCCCAGATTAGCCTCTTAGGGGCTAATTATCTTAGCAGCAAATGCCAGCGGAGGCCCTTCGCCAGGCCCCTGTCCTCATTGTTTAGATGGTGGTGACATTTAGGTTTGCACACTTATGATATCCATTCGCCTCTCAAACACTCCTTGGCGCCTGCGGTGTATTATTGAAGGTCACCGTGACGACGGCACCCGCATACAGATCAACCAGGCCAAACGGTTTAGCCATGCTGGTTTTCAGGAAAAGGACTGGTGTGGAAATCGTAAGCACTTCTCGCTGAACTCTGCACTGAGCATGTCAGATTATACGACTGGTCATATAAGCAGGTTCCTGTAGACGGTGTGGCCGAGCCGAGCCGGGCTCACGTGGTGTGATGATCGGCGGTGGGGCGGGGACTGGCACTGCCTTCCTGTTTTGGTTCACGTGACCTCTTGGACACCCTGGTCGAATAGCCAATGAGATTGATATGAGAACTTAGCCGCTGACATCACAAAGGTTGTGATGCGCTCTGCAAGACTGCAGCATATTTCTGATTGGTTCAAAAGCAGAGAAGGAGACCCATGTTCTCTGTCAGACCTGGATTTACTTACCATAAGGTCAGTAGTCCATAGTTTGGAAAAAAGCGATTTGGCACAAAAGTAGTTCAGCTATTAAAATGAAATAACAAATGTTGGATAAGAGCATCCGGTGAGTGCTGGTGGCCGTCACTCCCAAGGTGCTTGGCATTAGACTAGCACAGACGATCTGAGCGTGTCTGTTCGCTGCCAATAATTGGCTGTTTGAACAGGCAGTGATAGACAAAGTCCCATCTTCGTCTCGTTTCTTGCTGGCGGAAGGAATCGTTCTTTACTGTCTGGTTGTGGAGCCTCTGTGGGTTCAGGAGACAGACACGATTGCACTAACAGACATGAACCAATTCAAAAGAAATAAAGCGATTTAAATGGCTTTACAGCGAGACCCAAAGTGCATGTTCTGAACAGGTAAAAAGCTTCCAGTGGATGCTGCTCCAACGCTGCAGCTGCTCTGGATTTGGCCGTTATGTCGCTGGAGTACCAGGACACACATTGTGACTGTCTTCCTGACAGGGTCTTGGCCTACAGTGTCAGGCTTTATGGAACTTTAAACTTTTAATTTGAACAATAAACTGAATGCAACATTTTTATACGATTTGTTTTTCTTTTAGCAGTCAGTTGGAGAGTTTTGTACAGATACCACTTCTTCTGGTTTTATGCATCCATCTGTGTTTTCTTTTCTAACTCATCCTTCAGCTATCAGCCACACTCGTTCCGTACTGTTTTATCTCAATCAAACATTACAGACTTCAGTCTTATTGATCGCCTTTGAATTGCACACAGTCGTTATGTTCACAGAGGAGCGCAGCACACAAGGAAACTCTTGGGTCTGCACCGCACAGGAACACCCATGATTTATCTGTTCAAGAACCAGGTCTTCTGCATGTTGTACTCCATGTAGGTGGGTTACCATCCTCTCTCTGACAGGAAAGTACATCTGTACATGTGCTCTGTAACGCATCGTGTGAGTGTCTCATCGTAAAGCTGACAGGTTCCACTAAACCTCTCATTTCCACTGTTCTAAACCATGTTCCAAGTTTTTATCAGATTTTTCTCTACATGTAACTTCAATTTTCTCTTTTTTCATGTTTTGTTAACAGGCGATTTTAAAGTTCATATGGATTATCCATATTGTAGTTCAGCATTTGACTGTCTCTTCTCTAAGATGGTGATCTCCATGCTCTTGATGTTCCTGTATATAAAAACTCCACCTTTTAATCTCGTTTGGACCTTTGAAGCCTTATCAGTAGATCCCAGTACTGTGACATTTTCCATTTCAGATGAAAGACCAATTGTTTTGATATTCCCATTACTCTCTCCTTGCCAGAAAGCCCTGTAAATTACATAGAAATATTTAAGACAATTATTCTTTGTTTTGAGAGTGTTGATGAAGGAGGATTGGCAATGCCAAAAGGAATGGCTATATAAATTGAACATTCATTCATTCGTGTGTGTGTGTGTAAGGATAGGGTGACTTTAAAATATATATATAAGGATTGCTTGACCATCCTGGGGTCGGTATTAGGCCCCTCCTCCTTTCTATCAACTCTATCAGAGATCAAAAATGCATGTTCCATAACTTCCTGCTGCTGAACTGTAATAAAAATTGAGGTCTTGATGATCAGTTCTAAATCCAATATACCACAATTTTCCAGTTTCCATATTTCATTTAATGACTCTTGTAGCACTCAAGTCAAGAGCCTTGGTGTTGTCTTGGATAGTTACTATATCAACTATATGAGCATCACCCCTCATTAAATCACTCATTAAATCACTTGGATAGTTACTCTATTAACATCACCCCTCATTAAATCACTCATTCTTACCTGTTCTATTTATCTTAGAAATATTTCCAGACTTCACCCATTCCTGTCCAACCCTAGTAGAGGCACTGGAACATCACAGGAACACTGAGGCTTTAAGTGCTCTAATGTTTTATTTGCTGGACTACCTGGAAAATTTCTGAATAAAGTTCAGCAGATTCAGCACTCTGCATCTCGCGTCATTACCTGTACTCACCGCCACCATCCCATCACCTGTACTCACCATCCCATCACCTGTACTCACCATCCCATCACCTGTACTCACGGGTCTTTACTGGCTTCTCATAAAACAAAAGAATAGATTTCAAAGATATTGGTCACAACATGTAAAGCTCTTCAATGGATTAAATGGATTGGCCAGTCAGTACTGGTACATGACAGATTTAAACGCTCAGCGTTTTCTGCTAACGACAGTCTAAACACGCTCCCCATTTCTGGTCTAATCAGTGCCCCAGGTGAGGGTCCAGATATCTGCATGTTCGGCTGCAGGCTCGGTCTCGGAGACGAGCGTATTAGCATGCAGAAGCGTAGCTCAGGAAATGGGAGGGTATTAGACCAAGAGCAGAGATCCTGTGCTGTGCTGTATTAAAACCCAGTGGAAAAGCCTCCGTGATGGGAGTATTCATCGTGTGGGGAAATCGCAGGAGGAAGAGCATACAAAACAGACACCTGCAGAAACAAGATTTGATCTCAGCACATTGGCTGCTTCTGTGGACGTTATTTCAGAGCAGGGGCTCCTCTGTATCTGGGAGGTGGGATCAGTGTTGCTGTTTCTCCATGTGATTGTGTGAAGGTGGTCCTTCGTACAGACTGAGTGCTTCTGTTTAATAGCACCTGCACACACCACCACCCCTGCTGTTCCAGACGCCTCCACATGGATGACGGAGCAACAGCAAATGTCTGACTAAGCTCACGTCTCCGATCTGACTCGTTCAGTCTCACCCAGCCCAGGTTCACCCAGCCCAGGTTCGCCCAGCCCAGGTTCACCCAGCCCAGGTTCACAGCTGGCTGGTCCCGCTTGCCCTGACCTGTCATGAGCCTCTCCGTCCCTGATACCTGCCCAGGCCATTTCACCTGATGCTATGTGTCCTTGGGTTTTGTTGTGTTGTTATTTCTCACCTTTGACCTCAGGTTGATTACCCTGTTTGTGTTGCAGACCAAGACTCCTGTCTCTCTGTCTGCAGACCTGCCTGGTGACAAATGTTCCAGCCTTCACTGTAAGTTCAAGGGCAAGTTTATTTATAAAGCACTTCTTACAACACATGTATGGATCTAGAATCTCTGATGAGCAAACTTAGGGCAACAGTGAAAAACTCCCCCTTGGTCTTAGGACCAAGACCCAACAGAGAACCCATCCTCCATTGGGCAGCCCAACTAGTTCATGTTTTCGAACATTTTTAACCCAACACACACACACATGGACACGTACATACATTCACAGGCATACACATGCACGCATACACACAGTTGCACACACACACACACACACATGCAGACTTTTGTTTATCCACCAAACAGTGCTATACAAACAGACTTTCCAGTCCACACCGTATCGACTGAAGAAACATGTCTGCAAACCTGCAGTCCCTCTTTCCCACTGGAGACTTGGGTATGTGTGCTACTCACAGTTCAGTGAACTAGCTAACCTCCAGTCAGTGTTTAATATTCATGAGCGTGTTGTTTTCTTGTTTTCTTTGTATCCATTGTCTACACAGAGGCAGCAGTGTTTATAGGGCAAAAATGACAAAGAAATTCTGTTCGTTTTTATCTAGGCCAAAACATTTGATTTTGGTCAGATCTTCTCAGGTTATGTCATATTTACCAAAGGTGTCTTCAGGTAATTGTATTTATCATTTGTAAACTTTCTGACTGTCTTGTTTGAACTGAAAATATCCTACTTATCCAGAGCCTGCAGGTATAGAGATGGACAGCTGAATGTCACTTTCTCTATTAGTGTAAACATTATAAATAAACAAATCTCACCACAGACGCAGCCTCCCTTCACTATAACACATACTTTTCTGTCATCTGCATGGTTATTTTGATCTGTAGTTTTGTTTTTCTGTTTACTGTTCCACATTAGGAGAGCACCAGAGAGACGTGTGGATTGAAACGCTCACTGGGATTCAGAGTGGAGACCATTAGCTGTCTGATTCAGAGTGGAGACGATTAGCTGTCTGATTCAGAGTGGAGACTGTCTGAGTTGTCTGAGTCCTAACCCTCACCCGAGATTCTGCTCCCGTCCCCTCTGCACCTCCTCTCTGGGCTCCTTTAAACTCGTCATGACTGATGAAGGCTTTGTTTATCACAGGTGCTGTGTTTAATGGTAGCTCAAGTGTGAATTATGGGGGCACGTCAAATCTCTCGAGGCCTCTGAGCTGTCTTATAACAGCAAAAAAGCACATTGACATACAGCAGGGATTCTGAAAGCTCAGGTTTGAAGACGAGTGATTTTCCACTGTCTCTGGACCCACGAGTCAGGAGGGATGACAGTGTAACCAACCAGCTGCACCAAGATTCGATTCACCGGCTGGGATTACAAAATTACAAAATCGGCCTCGTTTGCTTCCAAAAGCACTAAAAGCTGTAGAGGGATTTCAGGACAGCTATTGTTCAAACATGTCAGGAGAGATTTCACCGCGCCCACACACACACACACACACACACACACACACACCTCCTCCCACGCAGCTGATAGGCGATTCTTCAATCGCTTTTCCTCTGTTTGGTTCACACACGTCTGCATGGTGCTGAGTCTGTGTTTAAACGCATCATTGTCTTCTCAAGAACAAATCGTACTGCCACTGACTGAGCACTAACTGGATTCGCCTCAGTGGAGGGAGAAGCACTTTACTGTCTGTGATGTCCTGCTCAATCCCTGATATGACTTTGCGTATTTGCCAGGTTCATATTCACAAAAATAAACGTCTTATTTAGCAATGAAGTATATCTACTGCTAAAGTAAGAGTGACTGTGTGTTTATGTATAACCACACACACACACACACACACACACCCACCAACCAAGGTCAAGCAGACTGGCTCTCACGGCTGGCTGCGTTGCTGGGGACAGTGGTTGTCAGGATGTCTGATTCCAGCTTTCAAAAGCTTGACCTGCTTCAGTCTCCAACCTCTACGGTGGTGCAGTAACTATGGGGAACAGCGAGTCCACCTGGCCAAGTTCACCAGGCAGGAGTCGGTCAGCATTTCATGCTCTTCAAAACATACAGGTGGCTACTGCCTGACTAGAGCCCTTAATTGATTCTCACTCAGAACACCTCTACCAAATATTTGTTAGTCGTTTGTAAGTGTCATAAGCTTGGATTAGGGTTTTCCCATCAAAACTGGTCTTGGTTTAAGTATACTGCATTGTCATAGGGACCAATCAGAACTGTGCTGTTACATCCTCACCTCCCTGTGTGGGAAGGTTCTCCTATCAAGTTCTGATTACAGAAGCTGGTATTATCCTACCTCTGAAGCTGTAATTTAGTCACAGATGCATAAACTGTCCGCCAGCTGTCACACATAAATGTACAGTCGTGACGTTTTCCCATAGTCGAGGGTGAGCTCTAGGGGCTTTGAGGAGAGGCTTAAACATGGCTGCCAGGCGACCAGCTGCTCTGGCAAATCTGAATGAAGAAGTACTTTCCCCCAGATGGCAGACTAATGCCACAGCAGCAGTTCATCTGTGTCCAGCTGCAGTTTTTTTTAATGGATGACACTTGTTTAGGCTGTCGTGCACTCAGTCACACTGCAGGGTACATCAGCACTGGTCCAAGGCTCATAATGACTGAAGCTGAAGAATTTAAGATGGTCATAAAATACTATTAGCACTTCTGTATGCTTTTGGAAGGGAAAGAAGTATGCAGTGGGTGAGGAAGCTAAGCTATGTGCAGTAATTCACCTAGAAACCAAGCAGTCACATGCTAGTTAGGAGCACTGTAACCAGAAAAAGCAACTCTATGTATTAACCAGTTAGAACCAGTTAGAACCCACTGCAAATAATCTATTACAAATGGTCATTGAAAACCTGTCTGCTAATTCACATTCACAGCATGGAAGCGGAGATGTGTACAACATCGTGTTTGTTTTGTGGGAATATACATACATGTATAGAGATTGCAGGAGAGGGAAGGTGTGGTCTGTGTGCTGTTGCATAACTGCATTTCTGTTAAAGGCTGGAATGCTTGGCTGAGTGTTTAAAGGCCTACATTAAATATCAAGCTTTCCAGTAGAAAGCACCTTATGAATGGTCACATCAGCTCTCTAGTGGAAAAAATGCAGCGCGTTGTTGCAATGTCTAAAATCCAGAAAAAAGCAGTGTTGCCAGGCAACTGTCCAGGAATGATGGGACAGTGGTGGAACACACACTTTCTGGAAGTGACTGAATGGTGGATGGTAGTAAAAACATTCCAAAAACAATTGCTAGAGAACTCTGAAGAAGAACCCTGAAAAAGAACTCTGAAGAAGAACCCTGAAGAAGAACCCTGAAGAAGAACCCTGAAGGAAACGCTGAAGGAGAACTCTGAAGAAGAACCATGAAGAAGAACTCTGAAGAACGCTAGTGGTGGCAAGACAAGTGAGTTATTCCACTGTTCTTTGGGGGGGGGGGTTCGGTTTTCTCATACTGCAAATGAGCTGTGCACGAATGGAAAACAGTTTTGGACAATAGGCCTAAAATGTGGCAGATGTGATGTCTGATCTGGAAATGCATGTTCAGATTACAGAGTTCAGATCAGGTCAGGAACAGATGTGTTTATTGGTTACTATATGGACTACAGTAGTGGAGAGCAGGAATAGCTTTTAGACATATTTGGCCACTCCTGCATTGGGTGGAGTTTCCATAAATTGTAATTTAGTGCCTGGTATGTTGGTGTCCAGACGTTTTGTATGGTGATTCAGTATACAGATGCATAAAAGACCATTTATACACCACAAAGAGAAGGCAGGATACCAGTGAGAAGGCAGGATACCAGTGAGAAGGCAGGATACCAGTGAGAAGGCAGGATACCAGTGGGAAGGCAGGATACCAGTGAGAAGGCAGGATACCAGTGAGAAGACAGGATACCAGTGAGAAGGCAGGATACCAGTGAGAAGGCAGGATACCAGTGGGAAGGCAGGACACCAGTGAGAAGGCAGGATACCAGTGAGAAGACAGGATACCAGTGGGAAGGCAGGATACCAGTGAGAAGGCAGGATACCAGTGGGAAGACAGGATACCAGTGGGAAGACAGGATACCAGTGAGAAGACAGGATACCAGTGGGAAGGCAGGATACCAGTGAGAAGGCAGGATACCAGTGAGAAGACCCCTTTCCCTTTATAGGTTGAACACTAGTGATTTAAACACAAAGCAGATTCATCTCATTTTTAGAGCCTGGTGAATGAACCAGTATTCTCTCATTCTCTCTCTGTCTGTCTCTTTCTCTCTGTCTGTCTCTTTCTCTCTGTCTGTCTCTTTCTCTCTGTCTGTCTCTTTCCCTATCTATCCCTTTGTTTCTCTCTCTTCTGCTGTCTTTTGCTCTGTCCCTCCCTCCGCCTCTTTCCTTATTCTCTCTCTCTCTCTCTCTCTCTCTCTCTCCCTCTCTCTCTCTCTCTCTCTCTCTCTCTCTCTCTCTCTCTCTCTCTCTCTCTGACAGAGAAATAATCTGCAGCTTTTCTAAGGAAAGCACCTTACTGTAGCATATTTACTGTAGTATACTTATTGTAGTATATTTTCTGATAAGCATTCCAAGTGTGAAATGTTGTTTTTATTTTTATATTTTCTAAATAGGTTCTTGGATGCTTTTCCTTATGTGTTGTCAAAAATGCAACAATAAAAAAGATTCATCGTCGAAATTCATTACTGAAGTGCGCGCCTGGCTGCTTACACGAATACTGATGGTAATAGCTGGTCTAATCGTCTGTAGACTGGTCCTCTTGTCGCCGACGCGCAGTCGTTCGAGCGCACTCTAATGCAACTACGCCCCCTGTTGGCATTAAAATCAAGGGCTACCATTTCAGGTAGACGTAGCTTATTCAAAGTAAGCAAGAAGTGTAAGAACACGGTCTTTGCTTCTTCAGCGTCTTCAGAAATGTTAGTGAAGGACAATACGTGAAATTAATGAGTTTTACCACTATAATTCTGTGTTTTAAGGTGTAGTTTTCGTTTCGGCGATGTCTACCCTAAATATCGCTTCCGATGAAGACTGTGTATTCTCCCTCTTACGGTTGTTATTACCTTCATTCCCTAATGAGGGCGCACAGGGACAAACGTTTACTCAACAGCATTGGCCGAGGTGAAGAACCGCTCTCTCACTCCCCTCAGAAGTTTTCAAAACTTTCAGCCGACTTGCAGCAATGCGTTACAGCACTGACTCCACACAGTGCCTAAGTTTGTACAGCGAAGCTCCGATACGGGACTCTTGGAATTCAACCGTGTAGAGATGCGCGCCCGACGGACGCTCAAAGGAAAAACTATGAATAACTTTTAAAGCCATATCCATGTAAGACACAGTCGGATACCTCTTCGAAAAGGTTTGTAATGGAAATATTTTATGACTCTAGAGGAGTTATTTCATTTCTTATCATTTACAGATGTTATGTTTATATTTTCTGTAATGGTTTACATCCTGTTTAGACAAAAAAAGTGATATCTTTTTTTTACTTCATAATTAGTCAATGTCGGACTAAATATGCAAGAAGTAGTCATAAACTGGACTCTAAAAAGGCATGGCTTGGTTGGTATAAGTTTATCGGTTTGGCTCAAACGGGGCTGATTCAACTCACATCTGATTATAAGCTTTAGTAGGTGTGCTTGAACATGAAAGTTGCGAAACTGCTGGACTCCGGCCCTCCATTACCGGAGCTCGCAAGCCCACCCCCGACCCGCTCCTCGCCGGATCTGTGAAGAGTGGGTCGGCCTGGCGCGTAACTGGCTGGGATCATATTCGGGTCTCTGATTTCCGCTCATTGATATGTTAAATAATTAGTTTCTTTATTTGTTTATTTGACTCATTGGTTATAGTTCGTGCTTCCAAATGTGAGGTAATTAGTAGCCTGTGCATATATATATGAGATTTTGACTTTCTCTCAGTACCGTTCATAAGAAACCAGAGTGTCTTAAAACCATTTGTAGTATTCATTTGTTCGCACCCAGAGTCCCACACCTCAACAGCTTGTAGAGAGTTTTTAAGAACAAGGCTGGGCATTACACAATGTGAAGAAACGGTCCACAGGACTTGTCTGGCAGGTACTTGGTTGTTTTGAGTCATATACACACTGACGTTCTGCGTATGTAGTTGAACTGATATTATTAGCTGATCTTGGTTCAGTTTCAAGTGTCCATCCTGGTCTGATCTAGTCCAGGAGCAGCATGCTGCCCAATCATGACCTTCTGCTTTTACATCTCCATGCAAACTCGGCCACTCACTCATTCAAATCTCTGTCATGTGCTTCCACTGCAGTGAGGGTGCAGCCACAGCAACCCTCCTGTGAAACTCTTCAGTCTTTACAGCAGAGCTTCTGATGTGTGGGGAAACCTTGGAAACAGGACAAAGCAGCTTTCAGGAGCAACACATCTGTTAGAACCAATGATGGCACTAGAGCCATACTAGAGCAGCCGTGGAACTGCACTAGAACAGCACTAGAGCAGCCACAGAAGAGCACTAGAGCCACAGTAGAACAGCCACGGAAGAGCACTAGAGCCGCAGTAGAACAGCCATGGAAGAGCACTAGAGCCGCAGTAGAACAGCCACGGAAGAGCACTAGAGCCGCAGTAGAACAGCCACGGAAGAGCACAACCAGCAGATCTACTGCTTCACAGAGACAGAATTCAGATACCCAGAACACCTCATTTCATGGAAAATAATCAGTATTCCTGCTAAGGATGAATTATGTGTTAATACGAAGTGAGCTTACGAATTGTGAAATGTGTGCCTGAGAGAGAGAAAGATGGGCTTTGGTTGGTTAACATGGTAACTTTGGGTTTGGTTTAAACTTAAGCAAAGTTGATTTGGCTTAACACTTGAACGGGTCGGTTTGTTGAGCACTGAATTCAGCTGCTGAACACCACAGACAAGACACAGATCTGCCTTCCAGACATCCTCTAAAATCACTACTGTGTTGGAACATGACTTTGTTTAAATCAGCATAACTGTATCGAAACATTTGCTCCTGAAAACTTGACAAGAAAAAGTCCTTCAAGAAATCCGATGAAGATTTATAATTAACAACACACTAAACAAACTGGACAGAGATTCGAGTAATTTCCTTCATTTGCTAACTACTGGTCTGTGGTCTTGTAGGAGACGCCCTGTTTCAAGAAACTTCCTTCAGCCTTGTGGCAAATGAAGTGACAGGGTTACTGTTACTGTGGTTATAAACGTGCTGGGAAAACCAGTAACGTGTTTGACCTCTCAGGGAGAACAGCAAAAGATTTGCATCATGGGAAACTATTCTGCCAAGGAGCGCAATGGAGCCCCAGGTAACTCCCCCACACTCCCCCACAGACTGCCCCCACACCCCAAACAGCCCTGTTCTACCCTACACACACCCATAGACCAGACCCTGGTCTGCTGATAGGAATTCAGCACCCAGCGTTCAGCTCATCCATTCTCACCCCATAACAAATCTAATATTCAAACACACACTCACACACACCACTCTGAGAAATGTGAGCCTTCATTCAATGTTCAATTTGACCTCATGAGATGAGGTCATGAAGTCACCCGCAGTAAAACACTGCCCCTCTTTAACACAAACACACTCACACTTCACATACATACACCCTCTCTCTCTTTATCTCTCTCTCTTTCCCCACACGTTTTGCTGAGCAATCCTTCCAAGACACAGACAAATATCTCACCTCTCCCTGTTTCTGCTCAGTGAGGAGGAAGAAGAGGAGGAGAGAGAGAGAGAGTGTGTGTCAGAGAGAGACATACAGAGAGGGAGATACAGAGAGATACAGAAAGAGAAAGACATACAGACAGAGAGAGATACAGAGAGAGAGAGAGACATACAGACAGAGAGAGATACAGAGACCGAGAGAGACAGACATACAGAGAGGACAAAACTAGCAGAGACAGAGCTGATCCTCTTCTGTAGCAAAGGAGAAAATTACAGGCAAGAAAGAACATGAAAAAGCAAAAGGAGGTACAGGAGAGTGAGAGAAAGATGGAGAGAGAGAGATGGAGGTAGAGAGGAATAGAGAGAGAGAGAGATGGAGGTAGAGAGGAATAGAGAGAGAGAGAGAGAGATGGAGGTAGAGAGGAATAGAGAGAGAGAGAGAGATGGAGGTAGAGAGGAAGAGAGAGAGAGAGATGGAGGTAGAGAGGAAGAGAGAGAGAGAGATGGAGGTAGAGAGGAAGAGAGAGAGAGAGAGAGATGGAGGTAGAGAGGAACAGAGAGAGATAGAGAGAGGGAGGTAGAGAGGAATAGAGAGAGAGAGAGAGATGGAGGTAGAGAGGAATAGAGAGAGAGAGGGAGAACGTGAGTGTAGAGAGAGGGAGTGGAAGATGGTGAGAGATGGAGAGAGATGGTGAGAGATGGAGAGGAAGATGGAGAGAGATGGAGAGGAAGATGGAGAGAGATGGTGAGAGATGGAAAGGGAGATGCCAGCTGAGGCTGGGCCCCAGGGGGTGTCATTTCTCCTTATGGCCTGTTGCAGTTGGACAGGGCCAGTACCCTCAACCATCACACAACACACACATACAGCACACGCAACACACAGAACAACCCTCACAACTTACACACACACACACACACACACACACACACACACACACACACACAACACTCATCACAGCTCGATCCTCTCATCTTATATAAACACACACCACACCACAATCCTCACACCTTATATACACACACACACACACACACCACACCACAATCCTCACACCTTATATACACACACACACACACACACACACACACCACACCACAAACCGCACACCTAAAAGACACACACACACACACCA
>JAOXYF010000011.1:19036106-19055737 GCA_028565775.1 Sternarchorhynchus goeldii
CAGAACGTGTACACTTATTCTAATGTACGCTCTATGAGCACCAGAACGTGTACACTTATTCTAATGTACGCTCTATGAGCACCAGAACGTGTACACTTATTCTAATGTATGCTGTATGTTCACATTTGAAGTGGGTAATATTATCACAATGTCTGTGTTCATTACAGTTCTGGGTGAGATGTTTTTACAGATTTAGTCAAAATCGTCACTCTCTTCTGGTTGCAGGCTGGGCGAGAAGAGACTTGCTCTCTCGTTTACTGGATGACTGCTCTCTTTTTTTGTTGAAATCTGCTTCCATGAGGAGTCTGAACCTGTGCAGTAATTAGATATGGATTATATACACAGCTGTATATATACACAGCTGTATTATATTCACTAACCATTGACACGAGTGCCATGGCTTTCGGTGGTTTCTTTGAACTACCTTGTCCAAGTCAGAATGAATGTACAATTTAAATGTTCAATTGTTTGGAGGTGTTGTTCCCACTGATCTTTACTGTTCCTACTGCTCTCACTGTTCCCACCAGGAGAACCTTGGTGTTGACCTTTCACATTCTTTCTATTTTTTCTTCACTCTCTGGTATTTTACTAATTTCTATTATTTAACACTTTTCTGTCATTTAACACTGGCACAACTGTTAATGCTGCTGTTTTAAAGCCATCGTGGGCTGGTTTGTGCATGTTTTATCTACCATCGTCGGCTGGTTCGTGCTTGTGTGTCTGTGTGGATCAGCATCTCAGCCTTGCTGTTGTTTTCCACTCTGTGGTTTGGTTCCTCCTGTGTGTGTGTGTGAGAGAGAGAGGGGTAGATGGATAGCTAGATGGCTAGATTGATATAAAATTGTGGTACAATTATGGTTATGGTATGTGGTAAGTGCATTACAGTATAAATATAGATTTAAAAGTATTAAAGTATATTAAAATCATCCAGCTAAAATCTTCCCTTTGGTCCAATTCAGGGCCCTTATGGTCATGCTGCTGTCAGCAGGGGCGAGTGAAAATGAGTAGAGATGTAGAGGACAGCTCCGACTCCAGTGAACAACTGGATAGAGATGTAGAGGACAGCTCCGACTCTAGTGAACAACTGGATAGAGATGTAGAGGACAGCTCTGACTCTAGTCAACAACTGGATAGAGATGTAGAGGACAGCTCTGACTCTAGTCAACAACTGGATAGAGATGTAGAGGACAGCTCTGACTCTAGTCAACAACTGGATAGAGATGTAGAGGACAGCTCAGACTCCAGTGAACAACTGGATAGAGATGTAGATGACAGCTCAGACTCAAGTGAACAACTGGATAGAGATGTAGAGGACAGCTCAGACTCCAGTGAACAACTGGTTATGAATGTTTACATGTCTCACCGTCAGTGTTTTGTTTGCATATCTCTGCATGTTCTTGCAAGCTTGCTGTGAGGCATTACATTGCCAAAGCAGTTCATGCTGTATTTGACAACAGTACTACGCAGTCCAGCCCATGTTTCTGATACAGCCCAGATTCCACCGGGCAAGCAAGAGCACTGAAAATCACGGTGCTTCTGTGAGCCAAGCTGGGTTAGAAGAAAAATGTGGACTGTGAGATCCAGTTGAGTGGACTGGGCAAAATAGCCCCTTAAGTGTTTATGATTCTGATACTGACTTTAAATGTTCTGTACCCATAGTGCCTTGCAGCCTGCATGATTGTTTCTTCCGTGCACATCTCCAGGAAATCTATACGACCTGCAGTCATAACAGTGACTCAAGTGAGTTTAATTATTATATTATTAACTTCTGCTTCTTATTCCAACCCCACCTTATTTGATCTCAGCAATGTACACCGAAGATACACATAGTTGCTGCAGGGTACGTTCACTGTGTAAAGGTATAGCCTTATCCCACAGTGCTGTGACAGCAACACAAAGCTCATTGTTTTTCAGCTCATGAGACAAAGGAGAGAAAACCACTTCTGTAGAGCATAAACACGGTCTTGAACAGGACGGGCCACCTTGAGTCCATTGTACCATCACACTCATGCTAGTAGTTGAGATGGTTTTTATTAAATATTTTTGAATAATAACATTCCTCGACAACTGGTCGAGGTTTAGCGTGTTCTCTGCTTGGTTACAGCTGATTCAGCTCCAGATTTTGCTGGTGAGTACTGGATTCGGTGGAAGCTGCATGGATAGCACATGGCTGTGGTTCTTCCATGCCCCGCGGAGCAACTCCCTCCACGCTCATGATAATGCAGCCAGTCCGTCCTGTCCCGTGCCTCTTAAATTCCTCGTGCGGCAAGTTTTCCACTCAGGCTTAGACGATAATTGCAAAACAGGAAGTACAATGACTTAGAACAGTGTTCCAGCTAGTTAGTCTAAAAAGACTATGAAAAATGAACAAAAGACGCTCTTGGCTTGAGCTTGATTGTGTAACTAGTCTCTGCTAGCTTGGGTTCATTAGCAGTATCAGCTGATTTTAAATATACCGGCGCCTATTATTTGATCAATAACATGTGGTTTAATGTCAAAAAGCCCGTGGTTTGATTAGTATGAAATAGTTCATCCTGTATTTGACAAACAATGACGCTGCTAAGCAGTGAGAACAAAGCACAGACCGTCTGAGACGTAACCTTTGATGCCGTCACCAAGACGTCGCACCACTCAAAGAACAATAAAACAACTAAACCATTGAACCTTCATGAACAGCACCAACAAGAAAAGCTCAGACACAGTTTGTGATCCATGCACTTATAAGCTGGCCTCTGGGAAGGTGGCATCAGTGTGTTGTGGTTCTTCCATAACAGTAGTTAAAAGCTTAGTGACAGAGACACTTCTACGTTCTATATCGAAATATTCCCTGAGGCTTTTCAATAAACATTAGCAATGTCTTTCTGACTTTTGTGGGCAGACTGGGAGGCCCATATACAATTTCAAATGAAACCATTTAAGAAAACTATTTAGGAAAACCATTGAACTACCTGTTGAATAAGTCAAGAGAATATAAACCATTGAAGTACCTGTTGAATAACTCAAGAGAATATAATTGGTTGGTTGTTGGCTCATTACTCAAACCCAGTCTTGGACAGCAAGTCAGTTTTCAAGCTTTAGATATTACATTTATGATCAACCTTTAAAAGGGAAAAGTTGTTTTTATTTTGTTTTATCTCCAATTCATGTTTAGTTTTTAAATCATAAACTGTAGTGTTGTTATCTCTGTATTTTTATACTGTAAAGTCATATGTTGTGTTTTGTACACTGTAAGGTCATATGTTGTGTTTTTTCTACATTGTAAGGTCATATGTTGTGTTTTTTCTACATTGTAAGGTCATATGTTGTGTTTTGTACACTGTAAGGTCATATGTTATACACTGTAAGGTCATATGTTGTGTTTTGTACACTGTAAGGTCATATGATGTGTTTTGTACATTGTAAGGTCATATGTTGTGTTTTGTACATTGTAAGGTCATATGTTATACACTGTAAGGTCATATGTTGTGTTTTGTACACTGTAAGGTCATATGATGTGTTTTTTCTACATTGTAAGGTCATATGATGTGTTTTTTCTACATTGTAAGGTCATATGATGCCTGTAACTTATAACATGGTTACAGCTTTTGTTTCAATCTTAACCCTTGTTTTTGTTAGAGATTTTTTCTTGCTTTAGGGACAGTATTCTTTCAGTATAAATACATAAACAAACAATTTTGTTTTCAAATGTATATGTGCATTTTGAGCAGTGATCTCGCTTCTTACATTTGCCTTGTCAGTCTAGATTAAATAGGGGCTTCAGTGTTATTCAGTGAATCAAATCTGCTTTGTGAAATGCCAAGCATATTAAAACAATTTCATGTTCATAGTGTTTAACTATAAACTTATGATTTGAGAGGTTATATATTTATATTAGTGCAATTAAGTAACTGCTTGAACCCCCAAAATAACAAGTTTTCAAGTTCTTTAATTCAATTCTTTATTTCAAAGGCCCAACTTTATCTGAATTCTTTGAGAGTGCAGTGCAGTTCCCTGCTACTTCTGAGATGCACTGAACGCAGAGATATGGATACAGAGTCCAGCTTCAGAATATATTTTGTTTTAATAAATTTATTTGTATAAAAATATACAGCAAAATGCTGAAAAAAACTTTGATGTGATCATATTTGTAGACACGTGCCACTCGCTTTCAACCCTGACCAAACCACAGGTCAACCTTCAGTGAGCTTTTAAATGTGTCTGTCTTTTGAATCACTTTGCTGACTCTGTGATATTCTTAGGCAGTTCATAGCATAAAATACAACGATACACAAACACTTCCCTCACATGAACCTAATGTAGAAAAACATGCTGTTCTTTCCAAAGCGCAGTTCAGCATTCATAATGAAAACTCAGTAAATAAGACTCATCTGTTATCCCATAACATAGCAGAGGCACCTGCACACACATTGTGAATTGGTGGAAAAGTTACGTTTCTGCTATGGCGTTCTATAGGTCATCTGCTGTGTAACATTCTCCTGAAATTGCATAAACATACAGAGTTTAACGGTAAACCATGTGCTTCCTATGTGCATCTCAACACTACATTTTACATCCATTTTTGCACTGTACTGCATAAAACAATGTCCTCTAGTCACATTAACATCTCTCTTTCTCTCTCCCCCTCTCCCTCTCTTTCTCTCTCTCTGACTGACCCACTGTCAGTCTTTCACTGTGACTGTCTCCTTTTTGTGTGTCTTTTCCTGTCTTTCTTTCAACACATCATATAAGGAACTAGTTCCAGTTCTAGAATAATTTATATGGTTCCAGGTACCTCCTCCGATAACTGGGAAGCTCTTTAATTCTCACTGTATGCCAGTTCCAGTCCAAATTACATTAAAGAAATAAATGTTTGTCACAGCAGGAAAATGTTTATAATAGAATTAGGAAGACATTTATGTTTGCTCCTAGAATTTAGGAGGAGTCTCTTTGTGGATAAGGACAGATGGGTTGAGGTTTGTTCAGAAAAGAAGAAAAAAAGAAGAGTAACAGTATTATTTTCTACCGTCTTTAAGTGCTAGTTGATATTTACCTTCTGTGTAAGCAGGGAACATGCTAAGCTGTGCTGTGGCCCTGCAGAACAGGAAGTTGAATCTGAGTCAGTCTCTGAGTCTGAGTCTCTGAGTGTTTCTGGTCTCATGTTCATAAGCATCTCCTTGTCCTCTCTATCCACCCATTTCATCCCCCCAGCACACCTTCCTCCTAGGGCAAGCTCAGGTTGGGTGCAGAGGCCCTCATGAACACGTTGTCTTTGTGGTTGGTAGGGTACAGCTGCGATTTCAGATTGCTCTTTTCCTTGGGCTGCTGCAGGACCTTGTGGTTGAGCTCGTGCAAGGGCAGAGTGCAACTGCTGTCTCGGTCTCGGTACTGCGGGTGGTACATGGCCATGTTCCTCTCCCGGTTCATCCTCATCTGCCTGGCACAGCTGGAGATGCGCTTGAAGATGAGGTAGATGATCTCGCAGACGCTGAGCACGATGCAGATGGCCGAGGCACCCACCATGAAGTAGGTGAAGACCCTCTTCTCCATGGGCCGGCTGATGTAGCAGTCCACCTGGTTGGGGCAGGGGTAGATGTTGCACTTCACAAGCCGAGGCAGGTAGAAGCTATCGTAGATGCGGTGGAGGATGTAGAGGAAGGCTACTTCGATGGTTGTCTTGGCGAACAGGCTGAGCAGGTAAGTCCACCACAGGCCACCGTGCTTCTTGCCCGTGTCGTCGTAGAGCTTGGCGTCGGCGCCGTGCTTGGCCTGATACTTGCGCTCTCGCTCTTCCCTGTACTTCACGTGCATGACGACCATGAGAGACGGACACGTGACGAAGATGAGCTGCAGCGCCCACAGGCGGATGTGCGAAATGGGGAAGAAGTGGTCGTAGCAGACGTTGGGGCAGCCAGGCTGCTTGATGTTGCAGTCGAAGTCCTTCTGATCGTCACCCCACACGCGCTCGGCCGCCACCACATACACCAGCACGCGGAACACGAACACCACGGACAGCCAGATCCGGCCGAAGGCCGTCGAGTATTTATTCACCCCGCTGAGCAGGGCCTGGAACGTCTTCCAGTCCATGCCTAGGACCAGGCGGCCTCTCTATCTCTCCTTTCCTCTCTTTCTTAAATCTCGCTTGTCTTTCTGTCTGCCCCCCTCTATCTCTTATTCTGTGTCTTCCTCTCACTCCTTTTTCTCTCTGTCTATCTCTTTCTGTCTCCCTCTGTCCTTATTTCAATCTCTCACTCCCTCATTCACTTTCACTATCTCACTTTCACTCTATCTATCTATCTATCCCACTCTGTCTTTCATCTAATTTGTCTTTCTCATCCTCCCTCTCTGTCTCCTTTTGCGTTGCTCTTTTATCTTCGGATGGTCAGTATCACTACGGCTACCTAGAAAGAAAGAAGCAGGAGTGTGAGATAACCGAGACAGTTGATGACATGTCCTCACGACCTCAGAGAAATCCTGGTCTGCATGCTATGATGTTATGAACATACCACAGCACCAATTTGTCCACAAATCCAACAAAGAACAAGCCTCATACTACAAACTATCTCTGACAATTTCTTACATTTGAATTGATTGTGTTTTGAAATGATTGTGTTTGTGAATTGATTGTGTTTTGAATTGAAATATGCATGCATGAAACTTTAATAAAGGATCACGAGATCATGAAAGCCAGACTAATGGAAGTGTTTCATAATGTTCTGATACCAGTAGAGGCATTTCTGCATAGGTCCTTCGATAAAGAAACGATAAAAAAGTGTCAATCAAAGATAATTTACCAGTTATAATACCTAAATTCTAAAACCTCAATTATAATACCTAAAAAGGGGGTGTAACCTCCACTGTACTACCATTCTCTGGAGAAACATTGAAATAATGTTCCAAAGACCATTTACTTCAGAAAACATACAGTAGACATTAATAATTCAAAATGAATAAGTAACGTGTATAATGTTTATATTACAAATGTTAATAACCATTAATAATTCATCATTTTTATTATATGGTTGCAAATAATTTTCAACAAATAAAGGCAGTAAATGTCTTTAAGCTTTAAGATGGTCCTGTACAGTGTGTTGGCGAGGTTTTAACCGGTAGTATTGTGTTGAAAGGTTCATTTAATCTATACGAGAATTATACTATAAGAATCGTGATATATTAGTGTCTGCTCTGTTTATCGAACACGTAGCACATTGTGTTCCTCTGTAAACACAGTCATTTTAATCTAAATTAACTGCACTTTTCGCAGTTTTACGCTGTTCCTTCAGCGCAACAGGGAGATAGTGCTGTTGTCAGATCAGTGAACAGTTAGACCAGTGAACCTCGCACTCCAAATTCACTCAAATCGTTTTCAAATTAGATCCAAAAGCTTTAACATGACTGATTCTTATAGATTAAAAGGCAAAACATACAACTGTTTCTTTACCCAATTATACAGCTATACTCTTCCATATTCTCATCTATGTGTAAGTCATGTTGATAATGAAGTTATACATATAACTATCACGGATAAAACGTCTCATACGGCGTGAGCTTTATTTTAACATTTAATGAACATATATATGAAAAGGTAATTACATACTTACTTAATTCCAGTCCATTTTGTTACATTCAGATAACAGGACTCTCTTCCTGAAAAGTTTTTTTATTGCCTTATTGATATGAATTGACCAAAACGCGGTCATAACAAGTCGTAACAAACCGAGACGGGCTGAGAAAAATGGATAAGCACAGCTAAGGGTGGGGCCAAACAGGTCTGAACTGTTCAGCTTCGTGTCTCGTGTTGCGATGATAATGTAGCAGAGGCTGTAAGACCAACCTGGTGTGTTAAAAATCGCATTAACATCGCGAAGGGCGAAGCAATTAGGCAACATCCAGAAACCAAGAGGTTTTTCTTCTAGAATGTGAAATGTATAACAAAAAGTACTTGGTAATGCGTAATTGTACATAAATGACGCCTGAACGTTTTGCCCATGTGACAATGTAGGCAAAGTATTCTTGGGCAAGATATAAGAGTTAAAAGTTGTGTTTCCAAATGTGTGAAACGTGTTTCAGTATTGCTTTGGAATGTCTTTCTAACCGTTAAGATAAAGCTTAACGTGGAAACCGTTTCCGTCAGAGCGTCCCTTAAACGTGTTGAGTTGAGTTTAAAGAAAACTTTTTTGTAATATTTGCTCTCCTGCCAACATTTCTTCACATATTTGTCAAAACTTGTCCATGACTCTTGAATCAATAAGCCGCTCCCTGAGAATAAGTTTGAAATTTCTCCCAGTGGCTGATAAAAAAAGGTTGCGTAGAAACCTGCTATTGTGTAATGGGTTTTAAGTGAAGCGAGGGGTCCTTTGGCAGGGGCAGGTGCAAGGTTCGGTTTTCATTATTTTGGGTGTGTTTGCAAGGGAGTTTGAGATCAGGTTTCTGCCAGCGCTTTAGCGCTCAATCTGTTGTATTTACATACGTGACACTGGACAGAAAAGGACATTCAAGGACAATCCTCGTTCATTCAAGACGGGACTTGTTTTACATTTACGTCAGAATTTGACTGACACTTTATTCCAAACCGACTTATAATTGTGACTGAATACTTCTTGAGCAATTGAGGGTTAAGGGCTTTTGCTCAGAGGCCCAACAGTGGTAAGTTGGCAGAGTTGGGGTTTGAACCAACAACCTTCTGGTTACTAGGCAAGGGCATTTAAAACAGTGAGTTACCACTACACATACCATGTGCAACTTGCTGTCTATTGAGAGCTCCAGAACCTCTTCACAGTTGACTGTTTCTAGGTTATTTCTATGTTTTCAGCATCTTATGTCATCCTATGTGTCTGTATAGGATGAATGTACCGTATGTTACTGTAACACAAGCATTTCTTTGTAATTGAGTATTTTGCATATGACAGTAAAGAACTTGACAAAGATCCCAATAGTTACGTAGATTCTCGCACAGCACCAGTTTTCACCTTTTAACAGCAATTCATGCCTGTCCTTTTAGTGAAAGTAAAAATGTTAAATTGATTGAATTAGTCCTTTAGATTGACGGTGCTGCTCTGACACGTGTGTTACCTTGTGCCAGTTCTTACCACCTCTTTAAATAACTTTCATCTTTCACCAGGTAATAGAAAGTAATGGTCATGACAGGATCTTTCCAGTCAAACATGACAGTTTGATATGATCATTAAAACACAAACACAGGGCTTCACCTCCACTTTGAAATTGCCTCCACCCAAAAAGGACACCCTCCTGTGGTTAAGCAACAGGAGAGACCTGAAGTGTTCACTGATGACTGTAATGGCCACAGTCAGTAAGGTCTGCCATGTGTAACTGTGCAAACATAAGGTTACAATTCTTTTAAAAATGTAAAAATGCCTTTCACTGCCTAACAGAGTCAGATCCATTTACTTCTGGAGCAAAGTTGTCTTACATGTTACCATAGCAATCCTTCCTCAGTGACTCACCACTAAAACCTTCAGTACAAAGCACCATCTGTGGAACAAGTCTAACTCACAGTTTCCTGGAACTTAAAAAAAGGTTTTAAAAAATCTCATAATGTAAAATATCGGACAGTGGTTTTCTTGATGCGACCCTGTTTAATTTTAAGATGTTACCAGCCAGCTCATGGATTTACAATCAGTTTATGATAGTAAATCTGAAAGAGATCCACACCTCTCAGGTCATTTGTTTGGAGATGCAGAACCAAGAGTTTTACTGAGGGGGAGGAGAAAAACTAAAGAAATGAACTGGACTAACAGGAGTGGGAAGGAGATTAACTTCAGGAATGACCTGGACTAATTCATTTAGTCCATTTGGGGGGGGGCACACCTCCCAATCACTTCTGCTCTCTCCTTCATGTAGGCCTCCAGCATGATATTTGATGACGAAATACTACTCCTTCAGTACCATGTTCTACTCCATCACCTCAGGCTGTCTGACTTGCCAAGGCAGTGAACAGTACACAGGACAAAGGGAACACCATACAGGACAGAGGGAACACCATACAGGACAGAGGGAACACCATACAGGACAAAGGGAACACCATACAGGACAGAGGGAACACCATACAGGACAGAGGGAACACCACACAGGACAGAGGGAACACCACACAGGCAGAGGGAACACCACACAGGTAGGCCGGCCACGACTGGCAGCATTTCTCTCCTCGTTATGCAGTGCTTGCACTCTGGTTAGTTGAAGCGGTGGGCGGTGGCTGTAGTGAGAGATGACTCGTTAAAACTTGTCTTATATTTGTGAAAGGATGGCGCCAGTGCCTGTAGCACTAGTGTTTGTTTGCGTCTGTGACAAACTTGACACCCTCCCTGGGAAACACTGGTGTCTTACCCAGAAATCAAACCCAGGAAGCTTTACAGCTCACTGATATTACAGGTTTCCAAATCTTACTAGATTTGGCAGATTTAGATACACTTTATAGAGGCATCTGCCACAGGACCTCAGAAGTGGGCAAAGCAAGAAGTCCCAGAACACACTGCACCTATTCACATACTAAACCAGCAAACACGTATTAAAATTTGTATCTACTTTATATGTTAGTGTGTAGTACGCAATTGGCACTTACACAGAGTCTCTCAAGGACTCATAGTTACGTGGTGTCATATGTAATTCTCACGTAATTCTCATAGATTGAGGGCCGAAGGTTTGTGAGGTGAATAGTACGAGCAACAGATAGCAGAGTTTGTTACTGACGAAGCTGGCAACTTTAAATTCACATTGTATTTAGTGAACTGGACCACTTCATCAGGACCAGTTTCCCAGAACCACCTTTTTGGGTTTTTTTGCCCATCTTTCTCTGGCTGACACCAGGCACCACAATAACAGCAGTACAAACACCAAAGTACATCATGAGCACTGAGAGTCGTCCATTCTGGGGTTTCTTGAAGTCCTAGACTAGATTTGTGGAATACGATTTAAAACCAAGAAAGGGCTATACTCCTAATTCCAATTGAAATTTAGAGCCTATCTAGTAAAATGTGATCTATCATGTCAAATGCTGAACTAAGATCAAGCAAAATACCCTGGTCAGAAGCCATCAACAGGTCATTAACTACTTTAATCAGTGCTGTCTCACTGCTGTCTCAGTCAGGCCTGAAGCCTGACTGAAAAACTTCATGTATTTCGTTCTGATGCAGGTATGATCTTTAACTTTTTCTAGGATCTTAGAAATAAAACAAAGCTTTGAGATCAGCCTGTAGTTTGAGATCAGCCTGTAGTTTGCCAGTTGACATGGGTCAAGATTAGCTTTTTTATGAGTAGTTTTATAATTGCTAGTTTGTATGATTTAGGTACATAGTCAATGTTCAAAGAGGAGTTAATTATATTTAATAAAGGTTTGATCACTTCTGGTAGAATTTCTTTAAGAAAAGCTGTGAATAAAGAATCTAGAAAGCAGGTGGACGATTTTGAGCCTGTGATCAAGGATATTAGTTCAGGCTCTTGGACAGGAGTAAAGAATTCTGGTGCCTTTATTGTTGTGTCTGTATCTGTGTTTATGCAATTTCCTGACTCCACACTAATAGTTTGAATGTTTTCGCTAATGTGCTGAATTTTCTCACTGAAAACCTTCATAAAGTCATCACTGCTGTGTGATGTAATCTGAGAATTGGTGTCAGTTTTACTAAAGTCAGTATTACAATTTAGCTAATTAAAAATGTAGGATTATTTTTGCTATTTTCTATTAAGGTAGAGAGATAAGATGTCTGAGCAGAAAGAGCCTCATGCAGACTAGAAGACCACAAGGCATAGTTGTATCACCATGAGGAGTACAGATCACAGCTGATCTCACTGTTGTAGGGAAGATCGAATGCAGCTGGGCTCTGTGACCTTCCTGCCATCTTCCCCAGCCAGCCAGTTCACTCTTGGCTGGCTGGACCTGTCCAGCAGGGGGTTCGTATAAAGATGAGTCCACCCTTCCTCCAAGCTACGGCTTCAAAGCTTGTTTTCAAGTGCATTAATGTGCAGCTTTTTTTTTTATTTTATTTCTGTCAGTTCAGCAGCAGCATCCCAGTCCTGACACCAGTGTGGAGAAAGAGGGACTGTTGTTTTCCACTCAAGAAAACAGAAAGACTTTAGAAAGATTTTAGAAAGACTCACACTGCAAATTAGCATAACGGAAAGTGGATTAATGGGGGAAAGTGGGATGGGTAATTAAAGAACACATACATCATGGACACAGTAGAACTTTGTACTCAAGCTAACAAAAAGGGAATAATGAGACTAGATAAACCAAATACACACCAATCAACTATTCACAGCTACACATGAAACATTTAACTTAACTAAATACAGTCTTGATAGGAGCATGATGTTTGGGGAGTCCTTGATTTTCTCTATTGGCTCCAGTACCCAGGTCTTGTTGTAAATGCCAGTATAATGCTTGTCTAAACCTGGCAAATCTAATAAGATTTGGAAACAGGTACAACTAGTACCTCTAGGGGTTCTCTGAAAATATGTAAAGTATTTCTTTGTCTTTCTCTGAGAGGAGTTGCCCTGAAGAAATTAAATAAATGAAAGAGCAACAAATCTGGTTTAAGCAAGTCTAGAAATCCTTGATAAAAAAAAACAATACCCTGGAGTAACTGAAAATCACAGGAAGGTTTAGCTCTATAACTAGTAATAGTACTAAATATCATGATTAGATTATTAGATAAAAATGTATTTGTTGGAAATGTATTTGTTTCAAATAGAAATCATTGGCGGTGAGCTGAGTGTGAGAGAGAGGGGACGAGATAAAATGCAGAGCAAACAGAGACAGAGAGACAGAAGGGAGGAGATGTTGGCTGTTAAAACTTGTCAGGTCAGCTGCTATGATAATAATCTACATTCATGTGCATGTCTACACATGAATTAGGAACACAACCACTTCATTTCTAACAGGAACAGATGAAACGACAGATAAAAAGAGTGAAGATAAGGGAAGGTTGGGTAAGGTGGTTAGGTAAAGGGAGCACTGTGTTCCAGATGTTAAGGGAAGGTTGGGTAAGATGGTTAGGTAAAGGGAGCACTGTGTTCCAGATGTTAAGGGAAGGTTGGGTAAGGTGGTTAGGTAAAGGGAGCACTGTGTTCCAGATGTTAAGGGAAGGTTGGGTAAGGTGGTTAGGTAAAGGGAGCACTCTGAGAAAATATTACACAGCTAATTAAATGTACATGAATTAACCAGCTACCAAACTGACATGCTTAATTAATACGATAGCTATTTTATGCTAACATTGTAGTTGGATACTCATTCGTGATTTTACAGAATGAATCAGAGATGAATCAGAGTTGGATACTGATTCATGATTGTTGCTAAGCTTGTATTTCTGTGTTGCATTGTTGCAATAGCAACTTCTCGTGTGACGGAAAGTTTTAGGGTAAATCAAAGACCTCGAAGGACATGTTGGCGCATCCTTGGAATTTGGTTAAAAGAAGGAAGCATTTCTTGGCCGCATAACAAGGATCTACAGTCCAATCTACAAGAAATGAAGGAGGAAGGTGGAAAACTCGTAAATAAGACGCACTCAAAAAAACCCAAACAAACAAACAAAAAAAACACTCAAATATTTGCATTTCATACTTATGCTATAGTGGTTGAAAATATAGGAAATATTGTACCTTTCTGATGAATAAATAAAAACCTGTCATCCTGACTCCTGCATTTCTTTCTGCCTCATTCTTTACATATTTTGTCCTCACCAAAACCTACTGATTTTCTTGGCTTTACAAGTTTGGCAACATGTGTTGTAAGAGCTGGTGTGAGAGATACCAACTAGAAATAGTTTGGCTCACTTCAAAACATGGCTAGGACTCGGGAACAGGAATAAGAGGGGCTGACTTTATTTTATTCTGGAGTTGCCCAAGGTGAGAGACATTGGGCAGGAGTGGGCCTACTCCTGGCTCCCCGGCTCACCACCTGTATGTTGGGGTTTTCTCCAGTAGACAAGAGTTGCACCTTTGCACCTTTGGGTCAGGGAACAGCCTCTGACTTTTTCTTGTGTCTATGTACCAAATAGCAGTTCAGAGTACTCTGCCTTCTTGGAGTCCTTGGAGGAGGTACAGGAAAGCGTCCCTCTGGGAACACCATCGTCTTGTTGGGAGACTTCAATGCTCATGTGGGCAATAACAGTGAGACCTGGAATGGTGTGATTAGGTGGAATGGCCCCTCCAATCTGAACCTGAGCAGTGTTTTGTTATCGGTGTTTTGTTATTGGATTTCTGTGCTCATCACAGTTTTTCTATAACAAACCTGTTTGAACACAAAGTTGTCCATAAGTGCACATGGCACCAGGACACCATAGGCTGCAGTTCGCTGATCGACTTTATAGTCATGTTATTGACTTTGCAGCCACATGTTTTGGTCACCTGAGTGAAGAGAGGAGCAGAGCAGTCAGCCAATCACTACCTAGTGGTGAGATGGATCAGATGATGGGCGAGAATGCCGGACAGACCTGGCAGACCCAAACATGTCATGAGGGTTTGTGGGAACTTCTGGAAGAGGAACCTGACAAAGAGATCTTCAACTTCCACGTCCAACAAAGCTTTGACTGCGTCCCAAAGGAGGCCAGAGTCTGAGTGGGCCTTGTTCTGTGCCTCCATTGTTAATGCAGCTGATCAGAGGAGGCAGAGCTTTGAGGGTTTGCCCATCACATGGTCTGAGGTAGCCAGATTAATTGGAGATCTCCTTGGTGGCAAGGCACTGGAGGTGGATGAGGTCCACCAGGAGTACCTCAAGGCTCTAGATGTTGCAGGGCTGTCCTGGCTGACACGTCACTACAACATTGCCTGGACATTGGAGGTGGTGTCCCTGGAAAGGGGACCAAAGGATGTGTTCCAACTACCAGGTGATCACACTCCTCAGCCTCCCCGGCAAGGTCTATGCAGGGGTACTGAAGAAAAGAGTCAGGTTGAGAGTCAAGTCTCAGGGCCTCGGAATTTCACGTCTTGTTTTTGTGGATGATGGTCCTGCTGGCATCATCATGCAGGACCTCCAGCTCTATGGGATGGTGCAGCTGAGTGTGAAGCAGCTGGGATGACAATCAGCACCTCTAAATCTGAGACCATGATACTCAGTCGGAAAAGGATGGAATGTTCGCTTTGGGTCAGGAGTGAATTCTTGCAGAGGAGGAATGGAGGAGTTCAAATATCTTTGGATCTTGGTTTTGAGTGAAGGAATGGAGCGAGAGTTGACAGGCAGATAGGTGCAGCGTCTGCAGCGTTGCGGACCCTGTACCAGCGTTACAGACCATGTACCGGCATTACAGACCCTGTACCAGCGTTACAGACCATGTACCGGCGTTACAGACCCTGTACTGGCCCGTTATGGTGAAGAGGGAGCTGAGCCAGAAGGCAAAGCTCTCAATTTACCGGTCAGTCCACTTTCCCCCAACATACTCCAGCTATGCCACTGAGGGGTCACACCTGTTTTTGATTACAGGGAAGGTGTCTAGTACGTTCTCATTCACTGGTGATGGTTCATTAAACAGGGTACCCGCGGGTCCTTAAAAAGTCTTAAATTTAGTTTTACATATTCAAGGTCTAAAAATGTCTTAAAATGTCTGGAATTTTAGTAGGGGAGGCATTAAATTATCTGAGGCAGAGTGAATAAGTGCGTGTTGCTCAGTTTTTCTGTTTTATTTTAACGACAATTTTTATATTCCACAATAATTATCATTTCCGCAACGGCCCGGAATGCAGACGAATGCTTTAGCTACGTAGCTAGCTACTTTTCTGATCTGCGGCAGGAAAAACAACACAAGGCTCCGAGCAAGTAATACAGATCCAGACATGGGTAAATGTAGATTCAATGCCAAGTGGCTGGAGGATGACAAATATTGTGGCAGGCTGAAACCTTCCAGTGATTCGAGTGAGGCGCGATGTGAACTTTGCCGGAAAACATTCAAACTTGGTACGATGGGTTGTAAAGCGCTGGATTCTCACATGAAATCTGAAAAACACAAGCGCTATGCTAGCACTCGTAAAAGTAATATGCACATCGAGTCGTTCGCTGCTATTGGCAGTTTAACTGTAAGTGCCAAAAATGATTTGTCTACTGCGAATATATCCGTTCCAGCAAAGCCTTCTGGCCCCGCTACCGGGTAGCAGACCATGTTTAATACTTTTTCAACGACAGCCACGCTGAAGGCAGAAGTGCTGTGGGTTTTGCATACAATAAGCAGACACCACTCGTATACTTCAAACGACGACATCCACACAGTGTTCAGGGGAATGTTTCCCAATTCAGAACTTGCGAAAACATTCACCTGTGGAAGGGACAAGACAGCATACCTTGTGCGGTTTGGACTTGCTCCTTACATAAAAAAGCAGCAGTTACTAACTCTTACTAGTGAAATTGATGAGAAGACTGCCGAGCTGCGACACATGGAGACATAGACAAACACAGTCAAACAACTGTATGTCTCTGGCAGAAGTATGGTGCTGAATGGTGCTTAGCAAGTTGAAACTTGAAACTTGGATATTTTTGTTGTTTATAGGTAAAAAGGTTGTAAAGGCTGTTTTGCTGAGTTCTCTTAATAGTGCACGTTTATATTTATTTGATAGTTATTTGAAATTATTTTTGCTAATAGAAAGTCAGTAATGTTCCCTAAGGTGGACTGTATTTCTTGTTTCAATTCAGTAAAACATTCGGTATACTATCACCTAGTTTGTCATTTTTTTGCCACAGTAATAGTATTATTTTTTCTTGTGAGAGGTATTAAAAAGGTCTTAAGAGTCATTAAATTTGAGATTTAAAAATGTGCAGATACCCTGTTAAAGTCCTTGAATAGCTAAACCAAATGCACATATATTGACACAAATCAATTTTCAAATATACAAAAGTACAACAACACTAAAGGTTTGGTAAACCCTGAGCCCATGGTTCCACTGTACAGGGAAAAAACTAATAGGAATTTGGTTAGTTTTTAATGGTGACATTGGAATTGTTTTAAAGAAATGGGCAGCCAAGTTAGTAGTGAACTTATAAATGTAAGTACCACTTGGATTTCTTTATAAACAGTAAAATAATTTACAAAAATAACAAATGGTTATTGTTTTGGTAAGAAATCAGTTTGATCACTATATAATAATAATAATAATAATAATAATGTGTGATAATTTCTTTAAGATAGCCTAGCAGCCTTGCTTTAGTACGCTTTCATAGGAAATAATCCTAGTAGCTAATTAACCAGCCAGCTAAGATAGATAACTGATGGCAACTAAACTGAACTTTTCCATGTTTGTAAATGAGGTAGAATATGTTGACGTAGCAATGCTTCATCACTTCCTGTTAGTACGAAATTGAGTAGTACATTAATACTTGTGTACTAAACCGCCTAACACGTAGTATTAAGATTAGTATCTACTTTATAGTATTAGACTCATAGTTACGTGGTGTTATACGTAATTCTCACGTCTGATAGGTTGAGAGGCAAAGGTTTGTGAGGTAAACAGAACAAGCGACAGATAGTGGAGTTTGTTACTGACAAAGCTGGCAACTATAAACTATAGTTTCCTTATAAACATTTGCATTTCATGTTTATGTTATTGTGGCTGAAAATATTTTCTTGTTGAACAAGAATACCTTTCTGATGAATATATACAATTTTCACCTGTCATCCTGACTCCTGTATTTCTTTCAACCTCATTCTTTACATATTTTTTCCTTGTCAAAACCTACTGGTTTTCTTGGCTTTACAAGTTTAGCAACAAGTAGTGTAAGATTCTTTTTGTAACCGAATAATGCTGTGGTCAACATGGCTCCCATGGAAACTTGAAATGTTACAAGGTGTCACATGAGTGTGCCACTGTTTCTGTACAAGAACAGCTAAAAACTGACATCACCATGACAATCCCAAGGGTCGTTACAATTAAAACAATGAATCACAATGATTCAAAGCATCACAATGAAAGGTGCTGTATAAATAGCATTTTTTATCATGCTAATACTAATGCTATTACTACTAATAAAAATAACAACAAATCACCTATCAGGGATCTCTCTCACCATACCGTCATCCACCCATCAGGGATCTCTCTCACCATACCATCATCCACCCATCAGGGATCTCTCTCACCATACCATCATCCACCCATCAAGGATCACTCTCTACACATCATCCCCTGTTACACCCTGTTTGTTCTTCTTATCTTATAGCAAAGCAGTGCCCTTGTTTAGTTTATTTAGTTAGGTTTTTTCCATTTAAATTTCTCATATTTATCATGATTATTGTGTTTATCATAAACAGCAGGCTCCACTGTCTCAGTTGGTAAGCAGCATTCAAGCTCTTTCTAGTTACAGTTGCTTTGTCTGGCCGCTCTGGATCACCTGCACTTGAGCCCTTCCTGTAGTAGTTCATTTTCTTGTGAATAAGCCAGAATAAGCCAAACTTTCATCAAGATACAGACAAGTGTTGGGCCTTTTTGTTGCAGTGTTTGATATCTTTTACAAACCTTCTTTCCAAGCACAGCCCTGGAAGAAGATTTCCTTTGTTTTTATCATGCCTGACTGATAATTGGGTGACTACCATTTGGCTACATGTTCAAACACTCCCATACAAACACTCCCATACAAACACTCCCCCACACTGTTGCAGAAAGTAGCTTCTGATTATCGTCATGAGGGTAGGGCATGCAGGTACTTACTGCTCAGGAACTCTGCGCTGTAGTCAGTGGATGGAATAAACAAGCATTGCCCATGACATTTTGCATTGGTTTGAATGTGGAAGTTCTCCTCAAAGTGGCATGCAGGAATTATGGGGCTGAGACTCACGAGGACCTCAGCTACACAGAGTCCCTGCAGTGTGTCTGACCTCACATGACTCCTGAAGTGAGATACTGCAGACTCAGAGGAGCTCTGTGCCTGTATAGCAGTGGTGTGGGTCACGCCTTATGTGACTGTCAGTTTTGCCTATAAAGATACAAGCTATGACCTGTTGTGCACTGATATATAAAGTCATTACAGGGAAACTAAGACCGATTGTACAGTTCTACTAGATATCAGGAGCCTATTTACAATTACACAGGTAATGGAAAGACTTTACTAATTTTGTTTACTGTTTGCACTGTTGTTGTTGGGACCCCCCTTTTTGAGTCTTTGTGTTGTAAATAGCCCTATATAAATAAATTTTAACTTGACTTGACAAAGATCGAAGGTGTCGACCCCTATCCAGTGGAGAAGACTAATGTGCCATGAAGGTCATACAGGTTGGTATCAACGTCATTTCTAATGTCTGTCATCTTGTATTGCCATAATGCCTCCTTTATTATTACAGCCCTGATTGACTATGGAGTTTAGGGGAACTTCTTCTTAGGGGAACTTCTTCCTTGCTCAACTGGTGAGTGAACTATGAATTCCTGTGGAGGTTCTGGAGACCTCCGTAAGCAGGGTCAGTAGCAATTCAAACCCATCAAACTTGTTATCAGGTGCTCTACAAATGGAGAATATCACATATGGAGAATATCACATGGTGGTTTTAGGATTACAGTGGATACAAAAATAATTCCCTTTCCTGGTCCAAGCAGTAGTTGCTGTCTTGGACCAGGAAACTGCTAGGTCAGGGTGTTAAACATCCAGGAACTGCTAGCTCAGGGTGTTAAACATCCAGGAACTGCTAGCTCAGGGTGTTAAACATCCAGGAACTGCTAGCTCAGGGTGTTAAACA
>JAOXYF010000011.1:19068867-19079758 GCA_028565775.1 Sternarchorhynchus goeldii
CACACACACACACACACACACACACACACACACACACACACACACACACACACACACACACACACACACAAAAATCAAACTGGGTGGAGACACATTCATGCTTTTTTTCAACCTGTATAAGAAACCAATCAGAAGAGCAGGTGTCCTCCCGCTCTCCCTCACCTCCTCCAGCAGAGGCAGGACCGCCGGTGGGGGCAGTCTGGCAATGGTGCGGTAGATCAAAGCTTCCTTCTTAATTTGGAAGATTTGCTAAAAAAGAAAAAAAAAACATGTAAATGATGTGAGACACTTTGAGCAGCTGCAGAGAAACTGTCTTCACTTCAGAAGATTCAATTCTCATGAGAAAACCAATGAAACTTAAAAACCCTCGTTTGTTGGCAGCACACCATCCAGCACCACATCCAATCAGAACCTCGCGTCAGCCCAAACGAGCCTGAGCTCAGCCAATGGCAGCCGTTTAGGGCTGTTCTGTGGGCGTGGCATGAGTTCACTCACATTGAGGATCTTCTTGTCCCTGCTTTCGAGCGCCTGCACCAGCAACACGGCGTAACTGTCCGTCTGCAGTGAGGCGGAGACTCCTCCCTTTCCCTTCCCCCCCGACGCACTCAACTCTATCTGCTCCAATCGCTCCTCTATGGACATCTAGGAAGGGAGGGAGGAATTACGTTAAGACATTAACACACCATAACACTACTTCAGAAACGTGCGAGTGTTCATTTGCACGCGCTTGTGCATGTGGGTGTGAATGTGCACAATGGCTGTTTCATAGCCACACCTCTTTTGTACTGGGTCCTTTCTTCCTCTTCTCCGATTGGCTCGGAGTTGCTCTGACTGGTGCCTGATGTCCAGGAAGTCCTGGTAATAGGACTTTACTCTTCTGATCATTTACAATGGGAGTCTTTACCTGAGGAGGAGGAGGAGGAGATCACTGGTCAAACAGTTCTGCTAGTGGGGCAAATACTGCAGAGCTTTGCCAAAAACAAACAGAACAAAATAACTCCCTTCTGCCTCTGGGTACCGTAACTAACCGATGGTAACAGATTTTTACTAAATGTGTAGCTCAAAATTAAAAACAAAGAAACAAAAGTGGATGTTACCTTGGAGACGACCGTGTCAACAGAGAGTGACAGTGTAGTGTTCACATCTCTGATCAAACACACGTGCCGTTCTGACATGTTTATGGGCTGAAGGAACGAACACACACACACACACACACACACACACACACACACACACACACACACACACACACGTTATATTCCCATAGTTCACATATTTTTCCTCACAGATACAAAATCAGTGATTGAGTCCAATCCACACCACTAACAAAATAAAACTAAATTAAAGCTTTTCCTCTATAGAAAGTAAAAAGGCTTTTCAGTCACACCAAAGTCAAACAGTCCTCAGCACACACACACACACACACACACACACACACACACACACACACACAGCTCCACATGTTTTTTCAAACTGCAGACGTCCCACCAGTGAGAGAAGCAACTATGTAAAACCACACCCCTCCCCGACACACGCCCCGCCCCTCCCCTCTCACCATCTTCTCCATAAGAGGCTGCAGGGGGCTGCCGTAGGCCAGCAGGAGGCTCTGCCTGTCTGCACACAGAGAAGCGGCGAGGAGAGGAACCGGCACAGGAGAGTCCCCTCCACTCACCCCCGACACCTGCAGAGAACAGACCGGAGACAAGGGCTTCTTACACGGCCTGGTGGAGAGGGAGAGGGAGAGAGGGAGAGAGAGAGAGAGAGAGAGAGAGAGAGAGAGAAAATGGTCAGTGAAACAGTAATTACAGAAAGAGATCAATCCTTCACTCTCTTACTGGCCCCTTTCACTCAAACAAGCCTCCAGGGAAGGGGCTTCAGTCAAACGCTGGGCCCAGGAGAGGGGCTTCGGCTGCAGGGCTGGGAGGAGGATATTAATACTTTACTGAACACACCAGAAGCAACACTCACCCATTGAGAAAGTGTTCAAAGAGATGAAGCTGCCCATCCTTGCACACCACCGCTAACCGCACTGCCTGGGAACAGAACAGAGACGTCAGTAAAATCACACCCCCACACTACAAGGGGACTTTAGAAATATTTCATATGTATTCAAAATTATATTAAACATTTCATTAAATATTACATATATAAACAATTGAAGACCAAACAAATCCAGTTTTAAATCCAGTTTAACAGTCAATATCTACATTATATAAAAATTCACAGATACAACATGAACATTTCTGCACCCGGACTAAGACGCACTCTCACCTCATCCTTGCTGCCAGACGTCTGTAGGTCGATGTGTCTGGGTTCGTCTGTCAGGGTGAAGGACACCACCGAGTTCTTGTCTTTGCCGTCCGATCGCACCTGCCTGTGGAACGCAGGAACAAACGAACAGCGTTGTTGTAAAAGCACAGATGCAGTTCCTCGTGTCGGCCTTACAGGACCCCGTCTGCAGGACTCGCAGACTTACAGTGGAGCTGCAGCCCGAAGCCGATAATCACGTCAACGGCTCAAGAACTCGGGGCGCAGCCCAGACCGTCCAGGGCTTCAGACAGCGGCAAACCCTCACAAGAGTCGCCTCACCATTCACACCTGCCCTTGTTTACGAGTGTGCTTTCACTAATCTGCTGAAGGCTGCCACAGCAAGAACCGTCAGTTATTCTGCAAAACTGTTCACATGTCCATATAAATCCTGCAGGGTGCACAGGTGACACCTACATCCAAGAGAAGCTCCGCTCCATGGAGCTACAGGACCGTGATAACAGGAACTCAAACCAGGACCACATCAGGAACACATGCTTCGACTGGCTGCTGAGCCATCAGGGCACTGTATGAAGACTTTTACACATCACCGCCCCCCCGAATCAGAAGTGGTTCAGGCTGCGTACCACACACTGAGCAGTCTGTCGTGGGATGCTCCGGACAGGAAGTAAAGACCGTTGCTGTCTGGCGGTCGAGTCGTGGCGAAGCACAGGTTCGTTACCATGGTGGCGTGACCTGTGAACTTCTGAAAGCGGTAGAGAGAAACATGTCCAGTTACACACTGTTGTAAAAATAATCCCTTAAAAATAACGCCCAGCCTTGAATAACACAAAGCACAATGACAAACTGTAAAAATAACTCCCTTCTGCCTCTGGGTACCGTAACTAACCGATGGAAGGGTGTAAACAAACATCAATGCACTTGAGATTTTACTAAACGTGTAGCTCAAAATTAAAAACGCTGCTGTAAAAATTTTAAAACGACCCTCAAATCCTCACCACCAAGGGTGGAGGCAGGGTGCACCACACTCCTCCACCCTTCATTAGTGTCGTCTTACCCTGTACACCTCCTTAGTATCCAGGTTCCACATTTTGATGGTTGTGCCTGCAGAGAGGAGCAGCTTCCCATCTGGACTCACACACAGGCTGGTAACTCCTGCTCTGTCTGCCTTCCACTTACTAAAGCAAATGGTGTACACACACACACACACACACACTCTGAATTTGCTGGACTGTGCCTGTAGGCCTCCAGATTCTCAACACAAAAGCCCTGATCCGAGATCAGCTTCTCCACGCTATAAAACCAAATTCTTCTGGCGATCAAGAGCAGCACTATGCTACACAAGTAACATTATAAAACTGAACAAAAGGTCAGTCCAGACAGTGAGACATCACACACACTGCAGCGTCTCATCTCTTATCCAGTAAACACTGTGTTAACAGCACTGAAGATGGGCTTATAAGGAAGCGTCAAGCAGAACTTCACTATCCGGCATCCAAGTGTGAATCACATTAACGTGTCTGAATCGGTTCAGTCTCCCACAGACTTGAAATACGGCTGGGACTGGCCTTCCCAAATGGTAGCAGTAACACGATTCATGATTCAACAGCACTGGTGCGACTCAAGCATTAACACGATTCGGTACCAATGATGTGAATCTGAAACATTGACACGATTCAGCAGGATTAACGTGATTCGTGATTCGGCAGCAGTGCTAAGCTGCAGTGTGTGGGGCACCCAGTGCTTGGTCCTTCGTGGGGGAAGTTGAGAGATGGAGCAGGGAAAGGGGTGGGGAAGGTGGAGAACACACCAGCGCGTCCTGCCTGTCTGCAGGTCCCACTCAACAATGTGTGTGTCGTCTGAGCCAGTGTAGAAGAGAGAGTCCTCCGGGTGCCACTCCAAACAGTTTACCCCAGCACTGTGCCCTCCGTCCTGAGAAAGCCAACGGGAGACAGAGAGAAAGAGTACAGTTAAGATGTGGAACAACAAAAACGCGCTGAGCGCTGAAGTCAGACGACTGGAGGACGAGGAACGCGGGGCGTACCAGTGTGGAGTGGAGGAGAGGGGGGGGGGGGGTTAGAAATGCGTGGCGTACCAGTGTGGAGTGGAGGAGAGGGGGGGAGAGGAGGGTTAGAAATGCGTGGCGTACCAGTGTGGAATGGAGGTCACCCTTCACCGTGCTGTAGATGAGCACTGAACCAGCCGCAGTACCCAGCGCCAACAGATCCATCTGCTCCACGACGTGCCCCGCCTCCGATTTCCTCTTCTTCCTCTGAGGGCCCTCCTAGACACACAAACATCTCAGCATAACTCACTTTTTATTAACCCACAGCAAAAGCATGTTTACAGCCTAAACCACGGCATCTTTACAATCAGCTCCAAGTTCCATACCTTAAAACTGCACATTTAGGGTGTGTGTATACTTTATACTCATCAGGCTTGGTTAGAGACAAACGAATCAAGGTTCAATTACAGCAGTTGTGAATGCTGCCTGAGTAGCTGGGTACCAGTGTGTTTCTAGTCTGGTGCGGTTCGTTTGAATCACAAGTGCATCACGTCACTTTTTTGTGGTTCCATTGTAAATCTGTGAGCGTGAACACCAAGCAAACTAGGATTAAAATGCAACAATGTTGTTTGGTCGAACCAAATATAAACGCACCTTTGCTTCAGCTCAGTCCTGGGGGACCTGTTCAATGGAGGGCAGCACACAGACCTACTACCTACCAAGTTAAACACCCCCCGGAAGGGCGCCGAGATGAACTGCTTTAGAGAACACGCTGGCCAGCGACCCACCTGCTCTGAGATCAGTTATTAACACCCCGAGAAGCGGTTTGTCGGAAGGACTCATTCGCTGGAAGCGCTTATGAACAGTCAATACCTGTTGACTCCAAATTAACAAGACCCATACCAGCAATTAACCAAGTGGTTTTAAAACACTCATTCCGCTACTCAGGATAACCATCTATGGTAACGAAACTTCCACACTCGTTTCGTTACCTAGCCACGTTATCATCAAATGTATTCGAAAGTTATTAATAGTAAACAATTCCTTAATAATTGCACTTGGTGCAACGGTAAAGAGCATAGCGTGCACACTGTAATGAATCAAAATGTTTAAACTAAGTTAACTCCAGCTAGCTAGGAAAGCTAACGTATGCTATAGCTACCTTAGCTATCCAGCTAAAGCACTCTGACCAATTAACCAATTAAAGATCCCAAATAGAACGTGACACTAATAGTCTTATGGACATCCCGATAAACGCTAATCAACCAATAATTCGGGTAGTTTTATATTTGCAAGTGTTAAAAAAATTTACATTTCAGCGATAAAACTAGGGGCCATTTTAGAGGCGAACATGCGACAGACATGTGCGTTTCACGGGATGCCGTGATGCTAAAGGCTAACATCCTATTCAGCACATTTCTTCCGACAAGAAACGCTGCACCTTAAACACACTCCTGCAAACACACGCAACGCGGATCGGGTCCGTGATTGTGCCCGTGCAGTTACAGTAAAACACATTTGTAAGTGTTAAAGCGCATCGCTTGCGCTAGCGTGCCGTAGCAGGCCGTTTTGCTATACGATGCTAACTATAAAAACCTCCCCTGGTCCCCTTCACATACCTTGGTGGTTCGGCATGGTCCCCAACCTATACAGGTACAAGTAGCGCTCAGGTGAGCGGAAGGCACGTATTCCTGGTGGAGCGTTTTGTTCACTGTGTTCCAGATGCGAAGTCGGCCGTCCTGGGCGCACAAAGCCAGGTACTGCCGTGATTTTGGGGAGAAAACACAAGGTAGCATTGGCGAAAAACTGCCTCCGTCGGCCGCCATTACTGAAGCCCCGCGTACGACTGCGCACGCAGGGAGACGCACGGGCCAGGAAACACGTGTTATCGCACTGGGACGAGCGCGTGCGCGCCGGAGCTCGAGAGGCGTCGTCATTAGCGTCGTCCGCGTGCTCTGTGCGTAGCAGGAATATGTTTCTCTCTCATTCTGACTTTTGACCAATAGAGAGGAACACTAATGCAATATCTGTGTTGTACAGTAGCTGTAAGACTTTCTAAAGATGTTTTAACTCATATGCACTTCACTTATTAAAAACTTCACTTATAAAACTCTTGTACTTTGAAGGAATTTTATAAAACCCTATGAAATATAAAATATTAAAAGCTTAATTTAACCAAAAATGACCATATAAAGTTAAAATGTAATTACATAACTATTATATTAAATGTTGTTGTTATATGAAGGTATATTATTGTAACTGACGTTTGTTACATTGTTGAATAATATTAGTCTAATATTAGTCTTATGTTCTTCATCTCATAGTTTATAAGTATGCCATAATGATATATCCGATTAAAACAGCTTTATAATGCTCTGCTTTGTCACTATTGCACTATAATGTGATTTCTTTTGCTTTAGGTTGAAGGTTCTGCGAGCTCTGATATTGCAATCATGTAAAAGTCTTTCTCCCCGTTACATTTAGTGGTCGCTCTGGGTATTGCAGCAGCCCCTATTATTTGTCGCTTTTTAATGACGTTACCAATTTAACATGGCGTTGCCCTGTGAGAGTCATGCTGCGTTTTATTTTTTATCTTTTGCATGATATTTTATATGCTGAAGCTATTACACTAAGCGAACATGTCGAGGATTTGATCGTCAGTTAGTCTTCTAATCGCCCACTGAAATGCTGTGTTTTGCAAAAGATAACTCCAGTCTGACGTGCCCTGCTAGTTAGTTAGCAAAATGCTAAAAAAAACTATGGTTATTATCTATCCTGTTAAATGTTAAAGCGTTAAAAAGTTACAAATAAGCGACGAAGAAAACGGTAACTTACACTGAGTCTGACATCGCCACTGGTGTGGAACCAGCAATCTTATAATACACTCATATGACTTCCTCGGATAAGGACTCTTAAGTAATAGCAGGAGCTTGGCTGCATCTCTCACAATGACTCAAAGACTGGCCAGGGTTTGTATCGCCTGTTTAAGGCAGAAAACACTTAATGCCAACCGTGGTGGTGTCAAAACTTCGCCAAGAATTTGGACACGTGACCTGAAGGCGTTCGGAACCGGTCCTAAAAGTCCAGACGACGACGAAAGCGATTCAGCACCATCACCCATTCCGACGCTTTCACGGCTCTCAGGCGGGGCTTCTGACACTCGGAGACGGCGTCCCTTGTCGCCCTTAGAACGTGTCAGCCAGCTGTTACCCCAGAACGCACTGAGTGAGGAGGTATGGAGGCTGAGAGGAAATGCAGCTATTGGAGAGGAAGGAGAAGCGGATGAGCACACTCTGGAAGAGACCACGGTAGCAGCGAGAGGGCCGGCCGTTCAGATCCCAGGGGGTGACGGAGGTGCAGAGGTTCAGGTGCAAGACAGTGATGTAGTGCACAGAGAGGACACCGGAGAGCAGAGTAGGAGGGTGGAGGTGATGGACTCTCCACCTCACACCCTTCTGCCTGGGGAACGCATGATGTGCTTTGGGGAGCTGCTGATGGCAGAATGCCGTCGCAGACGGAGGCAGGGCTTCCAGAAGATGTTCCAGCTCCAGGAAGGAGTTCTGCTGCAGAGTAACTGGGGTGTAATACCCCACGAGACCATCAAGGGGCGCCCTGCTGGAGTATTGCTCTACACAAACCTTGGGCACCCTATGCTGATCCGAAGACCCAGTCTGGAGGAGTTCACCCTGTTCATGGGAAGAGCACCTGCCATCTCTTATCCTAAAGTATAATAATAATAATAATAATAATAATACGTTTATTTTATGTTGCCCTTTTCCATGCCTTATCCATACTAAATATCACTCATGCATGTTCATGTCTATGTGTAGGCACATCCATGTTATTGGAAATCTTGTGATTTGTACAGTGTAATGTACAGCAGACCAGTAACTTTTTTCAGTGAGAAAACCAGTGAGTTCCACTTGAGTGGGTGAATCACAACTGCTGACCAGTTCGTGATGTCTTGGTCTGTTCTGACCAGTCGGCCAGTTAGATGTTGCTGTGCAAAGTGGGGAGCGATGGCTTTTAACACCGCGTCTTTGTTCTCACGCGTGGTTTCTTCCCCCCCAGGATGTCTGCGCCATGCTGATGATGATGGATGTGAGTGAGGGAGACTGCGTGCTGGAGTCTGGCTCTGGATCAGGGGCTATGAGTCTCTTCCTGTCCAGAGCAGGTGTGTCTCACTTTCATGTCAGCAACCTCACACACGCAGACCAAACAACTGCAGAGGGACTGGGGTGGGTCCCCACGTGCCTGAGTGTGATCAGTGTTAATCAGTACTGTTGCGAAGCCTTAGCTGCTGTGTAATGGTGCACGTCATTCCCCCAGTGGCCTCTAGGGGCAGTGTGCTGAGTGTTGAGGTGAGAAAGGACCATCACAAACAGTCCAAGAAAAACTACCAGCACTGGCGCTCTACGTGGAGGCTGCGTACCGGGGAGGAGTGGCCTGATAACGTCCACTTTCACCATGGCGATCTGATCACCTCTGAACCCTTTCTCGCTGGGCGGAGCTTCAATTCTGTAAGGAGATGTGTAAATGCTTTTTGCATATTTAATTGAAAAGTTGGTTTTGGCGTAATTGTAATTAGGTTGCAGAACACTGCTCTTAATGTCTCATCCTGCAACTATTAACTCCAAGTTCTATTTGTTTGCTTGTTTATGTCGGATATTTCCATCTCAATTCAGAGCCTTGTTAAATTGCCTTTCAGACTTGGAGTTAATAGTTGTAATTGCATTAACAATGAGAAATAACCACTATAGTTGTTGGTGTAGTAAAGAGAGAGCTGTGTGCCGTGACTTACTGCACGCTGAGTGAGGCATAAACTGAAGACCTTTGTTTAATCCAGATGTTGTTTGAGTGGCTGCCGTGAACCTGGTTGTAGTCCTTGTGTAGTTGACTCTTCTCTTTCCATATGTGTATAGTGGACTTCTTTGTGGCTGCAACAGAGGTGGAATCTGGTGCAGTTTGGACTATGATTTAATTTGTAGTTTGTATGCTTGAAGATGGTAAGGTGCGGTGCGTGTTATAGTGTGTGTGTGTGTTTCAGATCGCTTTAGATATGATCAACCCCCACTTGGCATTTCCTGTTGTAGTTCCTCACCTCCATAATGGAGGTGTGTGTGCTGTCTACTTAGCTAAGTAAGTAACACACACATCATCACTCACACTAACGATTCTTCAAAGCAACACCTGCTTTAGCATTTTGTTGTTTTCTTTGTTTTGCTGTGTTTAGGAAATTGATCTCGGAACAGCTTTAATAAAAAAAGTGACTAATTTCAAATGGTTTCTTCTGCTGCACCTGGCAGCATCACACAGATTATTGATTTAAAGGAAGCACTGAGGTGCTCGGCCCTTCCACTAGTGTGTGAACGCATCATCGAGGTGCAGCACAGGGATTGGTTGCTGGCCCCATCATTCAAAAAAGACGCCTCCTTCAACAAACGGAAAGCTCTGAGTGAGGCCACCGTCGAGTCTGAGGAAGACAACTCAAATGATGAAGAACGTGGTAAACATTCATTCAAACTGACCATTTCCACTCATTGTACTCATTTGTATAAACAAATTATTTTTAAAAATAAAAATTTTAAATTACTCAAATTATTTTTAAAAATAATTTGCTGTATTTTAAAGGGAAAGTGAAATTGTGAATGGTTAACTTTAGCAAAGATGGTGGATACAAAACCCATGGTGTTGGTCTTAATATTGTAGCATATGAAAGAAGACGGGGCTCACGCTGAGGAGGGAGCAGCTGGGGTCATTTTATTGGGTTTCACCATCATGGTTTGAATTTCTGGACTGGGCTGTTACTTTAAAGAGGGGGAAATGGACGTGGTCCTGACGTGTTAGCAAAGACAGTGTAACCATGTGGGACCCGCGGTGGTATGTATGTATGTGTGCGTGTGTGTGCGCTCATTCTAGAAGTGCAGACGGACACGAAGCACGCCCCGTTCGGGAGCGTACCGTACATCGCTCGCCCTCACCCCGAGCAGGTCGGCCACACAGGTGAGGTTCCTCCACGGGGCTGTTTGCTTCTTTCTTCGTACATGCAGGCTCAGGGCAGCTCTGACAGGAGGACCTAACCCCTGACCCGCGTGCGAGGGAGATCCCGCTCTCTGGTCACCATCTGAAAACAACCTTCACCTGCTATCTAAAACACGCACGGGGGACTAACGGCTGTATATCAGACGTGTCTGATCTAGGACCACATCAAAGTGCTTTATCAAATATGAAAGCGTCATTGTGTGTTTACACACGTCTGAAAAATTAGGTTCATGTGAACATGCTGCTTCAACCATGTAATGTTAAACGAGCCCAAATATGTACAGAGATGAAATGCGTACAAAGTTGATCCTCATCTAATGAATCTTTTCTGTCATTTCAGCCTTTCTTGTGAAATTACGGAAGATTTTGAAATAGCTCAGTTACAACAGTAGCACCTCAAAAACCTGTGCCAAGATCACACCAAGGTCTACATGTACAGTTTCTCTTTCATTTTACAATAAAGTGATTTGAAACATCATTTTGATTGTATTGTGAAACATTGGAAAGTGCTGTATTCAGTATAAACCTCAGAAGCTTTGTCTGGATTTAATGAGACAGTTAGGAACATCCTGTTAC
>JAOXYF010000011.1:19089600-19100946 GCA_028565775.1 Sternarchorhynchus goeldii
TATATATAAATTAAAAAATATATATATTTTTTTAATAAAAATATTTTTTTTACGCACACACACACACAATCCAGTCTCCAGGGAGGTACTTCAAAATATACCAGTCCCAAAGTGCTTCATTTTTCCAGCTTCAAATGAACTCCTAGTACAGAACTGCTGTGTTAGGGCAACAGACCAAATGTTTTTTTTTCCAGATTCCTTGGACCGACATGAGTTTCATGTTTGGTACAGAGCACCAGTGAACACAAGCGCACGAGTGTCTTTCTTTGGAAGCTGGTTCGTTTATGAATGTCACAGTGATGAGGAGTTCTACCCTCTATGACGTCACAGTGATGAGGAGTTCTAACCATAAAGGCCTGTAGTGTTCCGGAACCACAGTCAGAATTCTAGAACCACACATTCCACACCATTATTACTTTGCTTCTTTCTGCGCGTAAAAAGGCATCATTTTAATTTTCATCATGTCGTTAAACTCAACCTCTCCACAAAAGCTGTGGAGCTCAGATATTCCCTCTGGTCTGAACCATCTCACGGGCCAAGAGAAACAAACATTGTACAAAAATAACAACACGTCAGAGTTAAAGTTGAGCTTGGGCTCAGACCTCTCTGTGAGGGCCCCTCTTTTTAACCTCATCCCTCTGCTGTGATTTTCCATCCGATCTCCTCTGTCCTGCCTTGTGGAGGAGTCTCAGTCTGTGGTGGTGGTGAGACTCACGGCCCTGTGGAGGCTCCCGGGCCGTTTGGGAACGGCAGAGCTCATCGCCGTGGTGCTTAGCGCTGTACGTTCCCACAGAGGACGGTGACAGCCATATTTTACATTCATGTGGGAGTGTCTGAAAGTACCGCTACTGGAGGAGAATCCTAGGTGGAAGTTGGGCTTCGGCCTGTAACCCCACCCCTCAACACTCAGTCATTCTCATCTGGACGCTGGAAAAAATTTTTGTAAAAAAGGTCGTGAACATAGCTCACGGATGTAAAGTTGAGCAGGTTTAAATTGGCCTGAACAACCAGTGCTGGGGTCTTTCCTGTAGCAGTTACATCAGCCACTTCTGTCGCAGTTATCACTGTTAAAAGAAACTCTGTTCACCTGTCAAATTCCTTATACACAGCAGGAGTATCATTTAGAAACGTGGAAAATAATTCTCACTGCAGAACCATCACACACACACTAAGAACCATCACACACACACTAAGCTGAATATGTACGTGGAATACACTGGTGTGTAAGATCCATTATTCTGGGGGGGGGTTAATTAAAGGAAAACCAGTATAGAAATAAAGGTGGACTGTAACATCCATACAGTTTCCTGTTAAGCTTGTGTTTCACCTCCTGTTCCCACAGGAATGTGGCGATGGGAAAGGCAGGCCTGGGTCACGCAAATTCCACCCTGCACGGTTTTTTTGTGGGTGAGTTTTTTTAACCACCCCTGTACTTAATACACTTGTTTACTTCCTCACATTTACACACACCCCAAGACACACTCATACACACTCATACACACCCCAACACACACTCATACACACTCATACACACTCTTACACACTCATACACACTCATACACACTCTTACACACTCTTACACACAAACCTGCACACAGACACTTGCACAAACACACACATGCGCACATAAACTAAATCTAATTACTCAAAATAACCACCAGGGTTAATGGACCCTATAGTGCACAAACACACACACACACACACACACACACAAATAATTACAATGGATAACAAACACCCACACACACACAGACATGCATGCGTGCACACAGACGCCCACACAGGTGCGCACACACAGATACTCGCACACTCACTACTAATTACAATGGACAACACACACGCAATGAATAATACAGCCTAAAACTAATCCCAGTCCACTCATGGAGCCAAAGATGCACTAACGTACTGGTCACAATCATAACACACACGTAGATAAAGTTGCAGACACATGACCAGGAAAAACAATCTACCTAGAAAGTCCTGATTTCCTATTCAGCACCCAGGACTTGGCACTATCCGTTCTGGTCACTGCTAAGGTCATACAACACGATCAACATGAAAAACACACAGGGTGTGTGAGCTGGATCTGTGTGAGGTGGAGCTGTGTGAGGTGGAGCTGTGTGAGGTTCTTACTCTCGTAGCTTTGTACTGTACAGTTTACTGTCAAACTACACCCCAAACACACACACATGCACACACACGCACAAACACACACACGTGCACACACACGCAAAAACACGCACACATGCGTGTACACACACACACACACACACACACACACATACATGTGCACAAACACACACACACACACACATACACGCGCACAAACACACACACACACACACGCTCCAGCACAACTGGTTCTTGCTAATGGGCCAACACAATGTATCTGATATATATGAGAGCAGAGAAACAGGTCAATAGCTAAAGTGAGAGAGAGAGAGAGAGAGAGAGAGAACAGAGAAGGAGAGAGAGAAAGAGAGAGGGAGAAAGGGGGAGGGGCTTACCAGTTTGCCCATGCATCTTTGCTGTCCCACCCCGTCCAGACACTTGTGATGGATGCCCATTTTGCAGGCCTTGCACCGGAGTCCCAGCTTGGCGTTGGTGCCTGTCAATCACATAGCCAGACCCACCTCACCATCAGCAACAACACCAACCATGTGGTACCTGTGTATGCCTGGAACCTGCATCTGCTAGACCTCAGAGTAAGACGAGATGCAAGTATTTATCTAATTTGATTTAACAGTATGGCTCTTAAAGCCCTAACTGAGGACCTGGGGCTGGTTTATTAACAAACGGCAGGGTTCATGTACACTAAAAGTGTCTTTGTTTTGTAGGCAGAACTACAGCTCAGACACTTTAGGCCACAGTTCTGGAATCAGCCAATCAGAGAGCAGGAGAAGGTTTCACGTATGAGCCGATCACTTTCTCCCAAGTGAACTGGTGAAGTAGGACATACTTCCTCTTTTCATTGTGGGCAGTATGTCCAACCAGACTGCCCCCCCACTGTCACAAGCAAAACAAACAAACAAACAAATGAATAAACAAACAAACATAACCATCTCAGACGGTCACCCTTACAGTAGTTCCAACAGTTTGTGGATTAAAGTCACCATTTTTGTTGGAAGCCTTTGACTAGTTCAGAACTAAAAGGCTCATGTCAGGGAGTCGGCTGGTAGAACACTGTCCGATCTCCATGAAGTCGTAAGTTTCCTCACTGAGGAACACAAAGACTTCCTTTCCCCCATTTGATTATCAGACATCCTTGGGTCCCCTTAAATAGCAATTTTCAGCAATTTTAGTGTTTCCTAAATAGTGGGGTCAGTTAGAGCAAAGCACACAAACACACACCAAAGATATGTTCAATCAAGCACACACACACACACACAGATATGTTCAATCAAGCACACACACACACACACACACACACACACACAGATATGTTCAATCAAGCACACACACATACAGCCCACACATATGTTCAATGCAACACATAAAGCCAAACATCTCTTTGATGTGTATCCACTTTGCTGTGAGTTTTGTAAATTTCGTTGTAAGTTGCGGAAACACAACTTTTTCATTAACGGTGTAAAAGCAGCAGCACATGCAGGTGTGTAGTTACAGATGTGCACTTACAGATGTGCACTTACAGATGTGCACGCTTTAGCATCTACACCTGGGCAAACTACCATAGACATTAATGCCAATGCTGGTGAAAAACAAGCAGAAATGTATCTGAGCAGCAGCACCATGCAGCTGATGTGCAGAGAGACCAAAGGCAAAGACAGATGAAGGCATCAAGAGATGCTGCCACAGCAGACCTTTATCAGACCAAAACGTGTATAGAAACCTGTATAGAAACCCACATACATCTACCAAGACTAAAACAAAGCTATATAACTCAAAAATGTAACCTCAGTTGTGCTGTATGGATCAAGGACATTGAGAAGTAGATACAGAAAATAATAACATTCAAACAGGCATCAACAAATATATCAGACAAATAACAGAAAATGAATTTGAAAGAGTGGAATTTGAAAGATTTGAAAAGAGTGGAAAATTCAACTCTTTTGAAATAGTAGAAAATTCCAAACTATAGCAGATGGCTGGACAGAGGCCTGGCAAATCCCAAATCCAAGAGACTGGCAATGGATATGCCATTCATCAAGGAAGGAAATGGAAAACAGAACCAGGTAACCCCTAGAGTGGAATCCCCAAGGCAACAGGTGCCACGGCAACAGATGCTGCACCATGGAGGAGTCCAGTAGAATGGGAAAGAGCTGGGAGGAACCAGAGAGAAAGGAAAAGTGATGATGATGATGATGATAAAGATGAAGATGATGAAGATGAAGAAAGGGGAAGAAAACCTCTGTCCAAAGTCAATTATGCATCAAATCATCCACTATGAAATTTCTGTCACTGGGTAAAAGGGCACAAAACACATGCGCTATATTCATCTCACACAAAGCACGTCTCCTGTTGTTGATGTTTATATATTAAATGTTTTATATTTTAATATACACTATCCCATGGCACTTACTAATGTCTTGTGAAGGGTTAATGCTAGTCCACTACCAGACAAACATTTGGCCACACCTACTTTGGCCACACCCACTTTGTTTTTACTATATTTTCTATATTTAACTTTTTTGAAGTGAAGGTATCAAAATAATGAAAAGTGTCTTAGGTTTCAGCCTCTTCAAAGTAGCTTCATGAGGCACCAGCTACAACGCTTCTCCAACAGCTTCAAGAACTTCTCACATGTGTGACTAGAGCACACAACTGACTAAAGTTCTCAAGAAAAAATATTTTCTGCAGTACCATTTAAACGTGAAATTTTTTTATAACTTTTTAACATTTTATACATGTTTGTTTTGGCATTAAATATATATTTAGGCTATATATTTGTATTTATTTTATATTTGTCTTAGAAACAAATCTAAGCATGATCCATTCAATCAAAAGGCCCATGAAACATGCAGTGGATCAGGCGTGTCTGCTGTTTGACTGGTACTGTGCATGAAACAGCTGAAAGGTGTGAAATTTATAAAAGATGCTAAGCTAACTGAAGATGTTCACCATCATAACTCTAAATGAATCACTGCCAGTCCTGTTGCACAGGTACAGTTTCATGAGCCAATCAAAAAGTAACTGGGCCATAAACCAGGTGGGGATGTGAAATTCTGCTCCCAAAAGGGATGAATGATATCAAATGTTGCATCTGATTGGCTGTTCGGGACATGCAGAACCAGGAGCAGTAAGCGTGTAAACATACTGCAGACAAACAGGTCCAGTCTGGTTGGACTTTTCATAGCCAGGGAAAGGCAGCGGCACGGACACTAAAGGGTTAACTGCACTAGTCTGCATATACCTCAACCCTAAAAGGAACATACAATAAACCTCCTCAACGTCACTCCATTACCATCCCAAAGACAATCCTGTCCTCCATGTCATCCTGAATGAAACGACACGTGGCCACATACAACTGAAGAGGAACTGGTGAGAGTGAAGTTCCTCTCCTGCAGGTATCGTGCTTCATACATGTTGCAGGATAGCTGTGTTGTCTGCTTTTACCATGTGTTGCAAACTTGGCAAGCGTATGATGTAAAAATGATATTAAAAAAAAATACTTACCACACAACTTCACCAGTGATTCACTTTCTATCACTCCTCTGTCTAGTATCTATCAATGTACAGCCGCTTCACTTTTGAGAAGAGGTCTGTTTGAGTACATGTGGTCTGGGATCTGAGCTGTTCGAGTACAAGTGGTCTGGGATCCGAGCTGTTTGAGTACATGTGGTCTGGGATCCGAGCTGTTTGAGTACATGTGGTCTGGGATCCGAGCTGTTTGAGTACATGTGATCTGGGATCTGAGCTGTTTGAGTACATGTACACACATCATGGTAAGTTTGGTGAGAATATGGTCTGGTGAAATGAACTACATAAAGACTAAAGGCATAAAGACAAGTGCATACATACAGCAGAACGGTTAGAGCTCTCCATCCTCACTAGTCACATCAGCCTGACTGGCTGAAGTGGACCAGCACACACGTTAGTTCCCCTCTGGACTGTGGGGGTCATACAGACAGCAGAGACAGAAGAGGATAAGACACTCAGGACAAAGGCCCCACCCGGAACTGACGCGCCTTTGACAAACTGACACACACATACAAAAACACACATCTTATTCAAGGAACAAGGAACAAGCTGTCAGCAATAACAAAGACTCCCGGACTCAACGCGATCAGACAGAAGTCATTTAAAAACAGAACAAGTGTGCACAAGTCTCTCTGCAACACACACAATCACTGTTCTTTAAATGAGATTAAAAGAGACACTCTTTTAATCTCGAAAACCTTCTCTGTTCTGCAGCATCTAAGTAGAGCTGACGCTACCATGAGAGAGAGAGAGAGAGAGAGAGAGCTGACACTACCATGAGAGAGACAGAGAGAGAGAGAGAGCGCTGACACTACTATGAGAGAGAGAGAGAGAGAGAGAGCGAGAGAGAGAGCTAATGCTACCATTTCTCTGTGTGTGTGTTTGTTCTAGGAACAAAACAACAAAATTAAAAAGGTCCAGCAAGTGTTCTCCCCATTTTATGAATGAAACCAGTTCCTATTCTAACTCTGTCTACAGGAAGAAAAGTTCATTCTACTTTCCTCTGATCCCACATCAGCAGTGTAACACTATCAATCAGCTAAAAATGCCTGTTAACGAATCCTGGCTGGTCACGAGGATTCCTGTCTGAGTTACCAAGCAAACACTCAGACTGGCTGGTAGGTAACTTAGATTAAAAAGAGGAGAGAGAACAGTTGCATACCACCCACATAGTGACAGCACATGTACCCACACACACACACACACACACACACACACACACACACACACACACACACACACACAGCACTGCCTGGGGTACTGCTGGGACTGAACTGTCTTCTTCGCTTCCACTCGCTACCTTGGATGCAGCAGTATCTCTAGGGTGAAGCTGAAAGGAGGTTCATGACGAGTCACTGCTGAAGCGCGATGATGCGGTTCAGGCTACAGTGACACTCCGACAAGCTTCCTCAAAAGCTGCCTGACTCCTAATAAAAACACCAGATCTGAATCAGGAGACTCTGCAGTGAACAAGCCATAACGAGCTTAAGGAACCCACCCACCAAAACAGGTACAGGTGGTGGTCCTGTCTGGGTCTACAGTGAGAGGAAGGACGTTAGGGACCAAGTCCTCCACCACAGAGGGGGCGTCAGACAGCCAAACCTCAGGACAGCAGAACCTGAACATTGGGATCAGCATTCAACCCAACAGACGAATTCAAATCCAAACTTGTGTCCCATTTGTCAGCGTGGACCATAAGAGACTGGCTCGACTGAAAGTAGCAAAACTTGCAGAGAAGGTCAAACATTTAAACAATTAAACAAAAGACCTTCTTACCTCCAAAAACAGTACATGCCATGTTTCTTTAATGACAAGTCAACTATTGGACCATTGATATACCTGATTTGGACCAATTATATACCTGATTTGGACCAATTATATACCTGATTTGGACCAATTATATATCTGATTTGGACCAATTAAATACCTGATTTCTTATAAATTCTTACTGCCTTTGCATAACCTTTTATTGATGCAACAAATAAATCAATGGAACAATAATAAAATATTCATTCCATTATCTCACACCAGACAATAAAAGGGCAAAATATCCAAAGAGCAGTTCCAAAAGAAATCATCGAACCTGCATAATTCATTATCCAGCTGTTACTTCAAAATTTCATTTTAATTTCAAACACACAAGACGTGTCAAAGCAGACTCTAAATCCTACAACTATGAGGTCATTTCCACACAGAGCAACACAACCAAACACTCAGAACACCAGATCCAGAAAGAGGTTTTTCCCCTTTTTACAGGAAAAAAGAACTTCCTTAATGGATCCAAAGAGAGCGATACTGGACTGGACACTTGAGGAGATGTTCTTTCAAAGTATGTAGAACACTTGAAGAGATGTTCTTTCAAAGTGTGGAGAACACTTGAAGAGATGTTCTTTCAAAGTGTTGAGAGTTTGAAGAACATTTCACCCTCAAAATATTTTTCCCACCTGAATGTGAGGATGTAATTAGCTTTGACACACATGGTTTTGCTATCATCATTACCATTACCATCATCATCATCATCATCATCATCATCATTGTATTACATCAGTAAACAAAACACACTTACCGAAAACTTTGCCTGCTCCACCTTGGCAAGCTAAAAAAAATTACAAAGAAAATCTCTGAGGTATTAAAAATGACAAAGTTAAAGTCTCTGAGGTATTAAAAATGACAAAGTTAAAGTCTCTGAGCTATTAGAATGCAAGTGCTACAGCGAACAAAAAACACTGTCTGATAATTTACTGTAAAACCAATAAATGTTGCTGTATTCTGTGTCTCGATTTGGCAATTTTAGCACAATAAAGAAATGGAATATTGATCAAATGTGATTCAACTGACCAGGTAAATATTTTAAAAAACATTCAACATTAAAAAAATTCAAAAAGGTCATTTTGCTCCTGTGAATCGATAATAACATGCTTGACCTTGAGCAACTTTCCCAGCACAGCGAATCTATGTGTTCTATACCCCCAGTCCTCGTGTAGTGTGAACATGTGTGTTGTTCTATATCCCCAGTCCTCGTGTAGTGTGAACATGTGTGTTGTTCTATACCCCCAGTCCTCGTGTAGTGTGAACATGTGTGTTGTTCTATACCCCCAGTCCTCATGTAGTGTGAACATGTGTGTTGTTCTATACCCCCAGTCCTCGTGTAGTGTGAACATGTTAGTGTTAGGTTAGTTGGGGGCGGGGCTCTGGAAGGTCTGTGTTAGGTCAGACTTAGGAAAGCAGGGCTCAGGAGGGTCTGTATTAGATCAAACACAGGGGTGCAGGGGCTATGGAGGGTCTGTGTCACCATGACGACTAGTCACCCTGACTGCTCAACAGTCTGTCAGAGACTGTGTTTTAGTATGTGTTCCTAATTTCCACTAAGTCATGGATATTAAATGTGGGTATTTTTGGATGCAAGATGTCTTAGTTGGCTAGATTACCCCTAGGCAAAAGTTCACCCAAAATCACATAGATCACATTTTGAGATTTGCCTTACTGAGCACTTTACAGCTGTGGGTCTGAGTGTGGTGCACTGATACCTGTGGTCTGTGTTTAGTCCACTGATACTCTGCATGCACACATACCCACACACCCAGGGCTTAACGAGACACGTAAAACAAAGCTCCTTGACTTCAACCACGTGTGCAGAGCACCTGTGGTGGCAGGGACATACACCCACATGCATGAGTGCACACATACACACACACACACCCCTGGGGCTTAATTAGATGTGCTAACCAGTAAAACAAAGCCCCCTAACTTCCTCCACACGTGCAGGTCATCTCTGGCATGGAGGCACGCTCACACACACACACACACACACACACACACACACACACACACACACACACACACACACACACACACACACACACACTCACACAGACACACAGACACACACTCACTCACATACACACACATACACAAACATGCCCATTAAAATTCAGTTCACTCACATGCTCATTTAATAGCCCTCGTTCCCTTTAGACTGTAGGAAGACTGATTAGGTTCGTTGTACAGTATCTACAGTCTCAGGACCCGAGCACACACTGCCAGACACAAATATAACACCTTTAATCCTTTACACTGATCACCATCTATCAGCAGTGCTGTGAAATAGTCAAGAAACGACCATAAAAACACATTCACTTACATCTAAATAAACATCAGTATAGACAATAATGTAGACGGTGATATAGACGTGATGTAGACAGTGATGTAGACGGTGATATAGACGGTGATGTAGACAGTGATGTAGACGGTGATATAGACGGTGATGTAGACGGTGATGTAGACGGTGATGTACCCACTGATGTAGACGGTGATGTAGACAGTGATGTAGACAGTGATGTAGACAGTGATGTAGATGGTGATGTAGACGGTGATTAACCCACTGATGTAGACGGTGATGTAGACAGTGATGTAGAAGCTGATGTAGACGTTGATGTAGACATTTTTGTATATGGTGATGTAGACGGAGATGTAGGCGGTGATGTACATGGTGATGTAGACAGTGATGTACATGGTGATGTAGACGGTGATGTAGAAGCTGATGTAGACGGTGATGTACATGGTGATGTAGACGGTGATGTACATGGTGATGTAGACGGTGATGTAGAAGCTAAACGGCTCGCATAGTTTCAAGCTCCTTTTCTTCATCTCCATGTTACGTCTTTTGTTCATTGTTTCATTTGTTCATTTTCATTCGTTCATTCTTTTATTTCTGCTTCACTCCATCTTCCCTGTCCATCCTAACTGTCAACACAAACATTCACACACACTCACACACACACACACACACACACACACACACACACACACACTCACACAAACATTCACACACATACACACACACTCACACAAACATACACACACACAAACATACACACACACACACACACTTTAAAGTGCCCATTCTTTTGAATGCACTCATTTCCTGTGTGCATCTCTGCAGTTCTAGACAGATTCAGTGTCCACAATCCTCTCAGCACATCAAAAGCACTTTTTTCCAGCACGTATCTGATGCGCTTTGTTTGATCTCTCCGGTCCTAAGACTCTACAGGGAGGGGAGGTGCTGTTGTATTTGGGGAGGTGTCTATAGAAAGGGGAGGTGCTGTTGTATTTGGGGAGGTGTCTACAGGGAGGGGAGGTGCTGTTGTATTTGGGTACTGCACCATAAATTTTAGTGATTAAGGTCAGAAAGGTGAAACCAAACAAAGACTAATTTCCTGGAGTGGAGACCCGAGTGACAGAAAACCTGCTTAGTGGTATGAGGTCCTCAGACAAATATTAGTCTCGAGAAAAAGATTATTATTGATCCACATCAGGAAGTGTGGCCAGTCAGAGCTCTCCACAGAGAGAGACCAGCACGGCGGTGAAAGCATCTGACCAAGGGAAATGATGAAATACTGAACAGGCCCTGAAACCCCTGCAAACTGCAGCTGATGTGGTCTTCTGTCCTTCAGGGTCAAACTGAACCTCACCTCCCCTCCCACACAAGAATGAAAGAAGCTCATAATTAAAAATTGAGATTATGAGTCCAACAACTGATTTGGTTGTTTCTCTTCTAAACTCTTTCACTCTTTATCTGTCTATCATGTTTTCTCCTCCCCTGTCTTCTCTCTCTCTTCCTCTGGTCAACTTTTCATCTCAATTCATTCTTCCCTCCCTCCCTCCCTCTACCCCTCCCCCTCTCTCTAT
>JAOXYF010000011.1:19122223-19142855 GCA_028565775.1 Sternarchorhynchus goeldii
ATTAATTAATATGAGAGCATCATCCTGCATTAATTAATATGAGAGCATTATCCTGCATTAATTAATATGAGAGCATCATCCTGCATTAATTAATATGAGAGCATTATCCTGCATTAATTAATATGAGAGCATTATCCTGCATTAATTAATATGCGCATTGTTGTTGCTTTCTGCTTCAGTAACAGGACACGCTAATCAATCTTAAGAAGGTGCATTCAGATATTTCTTTATAGTAGTTCATTGCTGTATAATTACAATACAATTTGCCCAAAATATTTCTAGAATCTAATGTATACTATAAGTTAAACAAACACACACACACACACACACAAACATCAATAATGTGTCGTTATTGAAAAAAAGTAAAGTACCCAATGGGTAAACAATGATTAAACAATGAGTAAACAACATCACTGTGCTGTTTGATGAACAATATAGGATAAAACACAGGGGACAATGTTCCTAATTGCACTGCGGCCGGAGCCCACAGAAAACATTAGATCAGTAAATTCACTCCTGAGCTGCTTGTGACTGTTGATGAGGTTGGTGTGATGTCAGGAGGGTTGGGGGTTGTGGTGGGAAGGGGTGTGGTCATTCAACCACAAAGTCAGGCCAGGGGGCGTGGTCATTCAGTAGTTGAGATGACCTCTCATTCTCCCCTGTTCTCATTCCACTACTCCCAATGAGGAACCCAACACTTCAGCTGGTGTGGGTACAGAAGCTGGTTGACCGGGCAGACAGACAGACAGTACCGAGACAGTACTGAGACAGTACTGGAGGGGTATTTCATCAAGATCCTGTGAATATATATCGCATCGTGAAAAAATCACTGTTATGATGTCATGCAGAAGGTCTGAGTTCACAGGAGAAACAGTGAACAACAACTGCAGCCTGGCGCATAAACTGTTTACTCTGACCTCATTCATGTCAAATACATCTGATATGAATTTACATGGTTTAACAGCTTGTCTCCAACAACTGAAAGCTTCTTTTATGCAACCTCTCTCTCTCTCTCTCTCTCTCTCTCTCGCTCTAGTTTCTTTGTCTCTAGCCTGGAAGAGGCCCACTGTGACGCACGATGACCTCTCTAAGAGTGCTCCAACAGCCCCGCTGGTACACACCAGCCTCTGGTTCCCTCACTAATCAGGCTGTGGACTGAATTTAAAAACAGCAGATCCTGTTAACCAGCTGAGGCCCCCTCCCACCCCATCACCATGACCACACTCACACACACACACACAGAATCATACGCTTTCACTACCTCATACATGTACACACACACACACAAGCAGACATATGCAAATGAGCAGAGACAGACATGAAGACACACACACATACACACACACACATACACACACAAGCACGCAGTCTTCCACGTCTCTAAATGTGACACTCACATTTGCAGTGCTGGTTAGACACACATTCCCTCTGAGGCAGAACCAGACTACCTGTCACGCCACAGGGAGCCTAATTTCCCAGACAACTGCATCACCTGGACAACTAGAAACTGGAAACTAGAACCTGTGGTGGTATTTAGGGAAAGATCTGATTTTAAACACTGTACTAGTTTACCACTTCCTTCTGCCTCCTGCAGTGACGTGTGGTGGCAGACGGCAAGGTCACAACGGCACTGAAGAACTTGACTGAGCTGGGACAGGACAGGGTTGGAGGACACAGGACTAGGCTGCAGGACCAAGGACGAGACAGCAGGACACCGTAGCTCTCACTTCTATGCCTCTATCCACAACCTGTCTTCAGTGTTCACTCAGTAATCTCATTACTATTAATATACACTCACCGGCCACTTTATTAGGTCCACCTTGCTAGTACCGGGCTGGACCCCCTTTATTAGGTCCACCTTGCTAGTACCGGGTTGGACCCCCTTTATTAGGTTCACCTTGCTAGTACCGGGTTGGACCCCCTTTTGCCTTCAGAACTGCCTTAATCCTTCGTGGCGTAGATTCAACAAGGTGATCTTCTGTAGGCCTCGGTTGTACCGACTGGTTATTTGAGTTACTGTTGCCGTTCTATCGGCTCAAACCAGTCTGGTTATTCACCTCTGACCTCTGGCATCAACAAGGCATTTGAGCCAACAGAACTGCCACTCACTGGATATTTTCTCTTTTTCATACCATTCTCTGAGAGATGGTTGTGTGTGAAAATCCCAGCAGATCAGTAGTTTCTGAAATACTCAGACCAGTCTGTCTGGCACCAACAACCATGCCACGTTTAAAGTCACTTAAATCACCTTTCTTCCCCATTCTGATGCTCGGTTTGAACTGCAGCAGATCATCTTGTCCATGTCTACATGCCTAAATGCACTGACTTCCTGCCATGTGATTGGCTGATTCGACATTTACCTTAATGAGCAGTTGGACAGGTGAACCTAATAAAGTGGCCGGTGAGTGTCACCTCATTATTATTACTTGGCAATCAAATTAGATTCCATGCACAGCGCTGATTTAATGAGGCCCCATGTTAACCTTCCAGCAGCTGGTGCACCAGACGATGGTCTGCAGAGAGCTGTGCTTTGTTTGCCCCAGCAGCGCCTTGACCGCATGCGTCTTTGAGTTTGATGAGGTCATCAACGCTTCTCTGACCGGTCCAACAGTCCTGCCTGTCCCAGGCATTTAGGAGAAGCTCCTCGTTCCTGCTCCCTGGGCTGGACTCAGCCGGTGCTCAGAAACGAGGAAATACAACCTGGGGGTGTTTTCCGGGCCTTCCAGGAGAGACGTGGATCAAGTGCCGAAACGTTCCGAATGGCATGTGCCAGGCCTCTGCAGGTATTCGTTTAATCTCTGCACGACATCCTCTCGTATCACTAACGAGCTCGCACACTTAGCAGAGGAGGAGACCTAATTAGCGGTCTGGAATAGCGGCGCTGGAGTGCATCACTGATCCTCTGCAAACCCAGCAGCTCCACCCGCGATCCTCGTGATCCCAGCAGGTCCGGTTCCTCGGCTCAACCCACCGCCGCCAACACCCCATTTATTCTGCAGGCAATTCAGGCCACAACTACCTGCACCTAGATCAGCTCTGACTGCTAGCCCCGTACGCTGCAGGCAGAAGGCAGGAGCACTAATCTGATCTGGCATCAGGCAGTGCAGCTTCACAGATCTTGTTAATGGCGTCCCCTTGGGATGAGTGTCTAAAACAGGGACGCGAGGGACTGAATCTAATAACCCCAACACAACCCTCCCAAGACGAGGACCGCGGACAGGCGGGATGATCTCACTGATATCATTACACTTATGATTCTAAGCTTTTCTTACTGCTAAAACCTCACTACTGCAGAAATGTTTATGTTGATTGAGTACCACAGACTCAAATAAAAAGGGTTATTTCTGAGGCAATATCTTATCTTTGCAAAATACACTAACAGGGTATTTGAACATCACCTAAATCACCTGTGTCACGGGTAAATCACCTGTGTCACGGGTAAATCACTTGCAGCAAAACAGGACATAAAAGGAAGCACACAGTTCTCTGACTGAAGAGTTTAATGACAAAGAAACTGAATACAAATGTGCACGAACGAAAACAAAACCCTCAACATAACAATGACTGGCAACGGTCACAAAACTAAGCACTGCATAAATAACCACAAAGATAACGACAGAACTGCCTTCAGGTGGCAAAGCCAGCGATGTGTAACGTGCACCACCTGAGAGACACGTGGACGTGAGATGTTAGTGATAAACAAAAACACCTGTGCTCACCTGTGCACTGCCGCCACAACTCACCTGCTGCTGCTTACAAGATGATCACGGTCTCCATTTGTTCAACAAAAAAGTCATATTAGTAAAAAATGAATTATAGAAAAATATACCCAAAATGCTCTATTATTCATGCTGTCGATTTTTTGTTTACATACATAAGACAGGAAAGTGAATCAGGAGTCGGAACAGATGCACTCTGACCCAAACAGTGAATCAGGAGTCAGTACAAATGCACTCTGACCCAGACACCCAATCAGGAGTCAGTACTCTCAGTCCAGCCAGAGAGATGCTTTTGTCATGCTTTTCTTTCATATCTGTATCTGAAAATCTTTCACCATGTGTGGAGATCCTGACCCACCAGAACAGACCATGTGTGGAGATCCTGACCCACCAGAACAGACCATGTGTGGAGATACTGACCCACCAGAACAGACCATGTGTGGAGATACTGACCCACCAGAACAGACCATGCGTGGAGATACTGACCCACTAGAACAGACCGTGTGTGGAGATACTGACCCACCAGAACAGACCATGCGTGGAGATACTGACCCACCAGAACAGACCATACGTGGAGATACTGACCCACCAGAACAGACCATGCATGGAGATACTGACCCACCAGAACAGACACAGCTGTGTCTAAAAATAGCAGATGCATTTTAACCCTGCTTTCCCACTAGCCCAGACACACACACACACACACACTACTGTAGTAAGAGTCATCCCCAGAGAAGATAACTTGTCTATGTTTGGATGCTGGTCATTCTTATTTGCAAAAGCAGTCGACATTCGTTTTGTATCAGGATGAAGTGCTAGAGTGTGCTTGACTCACGCAGACATGACACATTAATGTGTGTACATGTACAAGGGGGAGGGGGGGAGGGGAGGGGGGCAAACAGCCCTCAGTAATTACAGTTTGTTGTGTGCATCACATTTTCAGTGTAAATGCCACCATTAACCATGACAGGAAATGCCTGTAGAATTTATCCAGAGGCCATTTGTGTCCTGATGGGCTGGTGAGTTTGTGCATTACACAGTTTTGATGTGCCATTATCTGACTCATTAAGCTTCCTGTAGTGTTGAACGCGCTCAGGCTGTTCCCCTCACCAGAGCTGCACCATCACCGTGGAGACAGAGTTTAAAACCAGAATTCTTATGTTCTCTCAGAACCCTTCCTGTCCTGTCCTCACTTGACCCGTTATACTCCTACGGTTCATCCCTTCCTCTCTCTCTATATCCCCTCTCTCTCTCTCTCTCTCCCTCCCTCTCTCTCTCTCTCTCTTTTCCCCTCTCTCTCAACTCTTTGATGTCTAAGAGGAGACAGCGTACACTGCTGGAGTGGTGAGCTGTCTCCACACCACATGAAAGGAGCGATCCCTAATCACACTGTTCAACACACAGGTACCGAGGACCGCAATGTGTGTGAGAGCTGGAGAGAGACAGACAGAGAGAGAGCTCTCAATTAGAACTCCTCTGAGTAGAAATACAAATCTTTATATATGGATATGAATTGAACACATTAATTGTTGTTATTTTTCCACAGTACAAAGTGAGGACTCCGACAGGTCAGATGAGAGGTCATCTGAGACGACCCTTCACCTCGACACCCTGTCGGCTCCCGTGCGCTCAGTTTGGCAGACGGATACCACAGATGTCTCTTCCAACGTCAGTCGCTCTGCCGAACACCCACTCTGTCTCATAATTCAGGAAATGGCACGGTTGCCTTCGGAAGCGGGTCTCCGGTCGAAACGGCACAAGCTTTGTGGACTATTTTTAGAAAGACGGGCAGGAGATGCTCCGATCTTCGGTACTGTGTCTGTCTGTGACATCAGGGAGAAATGAGAGGAGGAGGGGAGATTCACAGTCATGCCAGCTGGATTTCCATCTTCAGGGTAGATTATACATGGACACTGCTAGTGATGCTGACTTGCCTCTCAGTGTCAGTGCCTCAGGTCTGAAGCTCCTGGGGCAGGATATCTCCACCAAGTCGTGAGCAGTTGGGGGCCTGACGATTCGTAGTGAAGAGATGGAAGATCGAAGGAGGCATTATGGCAGGGATACAGCAGTGTGGGATAGTCACTAACCCTAACCCTTAACCCTAACACTAACCCTAACCCTAGTCACTAACCCCTAACCCTAACCCCTAACCCTAGCCAGCTTGTGCTCAGTTCCGACAAACCCAGGTGCTGTTGCTCTGTTGGTGCACTTCATCTTTGTAACTCTGGGACGCAGCAAATAAGCAGACAGAGACCCCAAGTCAGTTTCTGTCTGCTTCCAAGGGAACCACATGCAGGATGTGATGTCACAATATGCAGAGGACTTCCTGGCAGTGTTTTTGACTACTTTATGCTCTTTGTAAATTTTTAACTGGTAAAACCACCACATGCTATACTCAAGGGCCTTTAACACCACAAGTGCATTTAGCTCAGAACAGAACATTACTCTGAGGTTTGATTGGCACGATCACAATTATTGGAGCAAAAAATATGCATCATAAAAATTTGTCCAATCAGAACGTGAGAATCTATATATGGCTTTTAGTTGTGTGTTTTGGATCCATGGTAAATGCTGGTGTGGATTCAAACTGAATCAGGACTAAAACACAACAACATTGTTTTCCTCTTTGTTCTGGATCCAAATGAACCAAAATGCAAATATAAACACATCTTAAGAAGTATGTGTGTGACGTATATTCTGGGTAGAGACAGAAGTTGATACAAGTCTTTTAAATCTACATGAAAGCCATCCAAAGCTTTTAAAACATCGTTCACAGGGCACACAGCACACAGATGGAAGATATCACAGTCCAGTGAAGTGGGGGAGCAGTGCTACATATGTACAGCAGGGGGCAGTGTTACAAAAGACTGCAAAACTAAAACATCCAGAACATGTCAAAAAGCATCAGGGCAAACTTTTCACTTCCTGAGAAAACAGAGGGTCGGTGTTCCTGAAAGTAGCACAGAAACAGTTTCTTTAGCAGTTGCCATCACAGCTGCTTTAGGAGAAACTGCTAGATTTCTTGAAAATGAGAACCTAGGGGTTGTGTGTTTACCCTCCACTACAGCAGTGCTGTGATCTGAATCAAAGCCATGGTGACCCTTGGTCATGTGGGGATACCAGCCAGCCTGGAGTTGCTCGTAAAACTGCCATGTTGAGAGTAGCAGGAGGAGCCCTTGAGCTTCCTTGGCAGCATGGTGTGTTCCACAGGTGGTTTTAGATCCAGATTAGAACAGTATTTTTACAGCCTGGTCTATAAGTTGTTTACTGGGTCTTTCAGTTTCTGCTTCATTGTTGTACCTTTCCATCATTAAACTTTGAGATGTGGTGTGAAGATAAACAGTGTGCTTCACAGGTGAGTAGGTCTGCTGTAGTGCTTGCTTCCCTTCCCAGCACTTTACGGCTGAAGGACCACTTGTTAAACAGATCACTAACTCTAAAATCATTGAGAACTGCAGCAACTCTCAGGGCAGTTGTAACCGTCAGAGCATGTAACCATGCGATTTCTCACGAGACGAGAGTATACGGCGACGGAGACGGAGATGGGGGGGGGGTCGCGCCCTCCTGCTTCACGGTGATCCACGGGGTGTTTGTCCCCGAGCGTCCCTCTGGTCTGAGGCGTATCATAGCAACAGGAATGGACACAGCTTAACAAAGACATGCGAAGGAGAATCAGTGATATCAGTTGTTCAAACATCTCAATGGACATGACCCAGACACACACACACACACACACACACACACACACTCATGCACAGACACCCACTCAGAGACACTACACAGACAAGACCCATACTTACACAACCGCACACACACTACACAGAAAAGGCTCATACATTATGTTTATTAAAAATGAAGCTTCTGAACAATCTAACTTTAAGATAATCTGTACAACATCTGCAACACTTCAGAACAAGTGCAGCCAGTTTTAAGGTTCACTTTCAGGTTGTTTTTTTTTTTATAGCTTGTAAAATCTGTTTATTCAAGTAATTCTAGTAAGAGACAGTATACTAACATACTAATGCTAAAAGAAACTATACTAACATCCTAATGTTAAGAGACAGTATACTAACATCCTAATGTCTGATCCCTGCTTAACACACTGCTTCTTCCCTTTTGGTTAATCAAAGAACAGGACAGTATAAATAAAATGAGAGGAGATAAAGAGGTTTTTTTTAAAGCAGAACAGACTATGCTAACTCTCAGAATTCCCTCTTTTGTTTATTCCCTGCCAATGTCTGTTGCTACGGAGATGGTTTAAGTGAGTTCCTGGAACGGCGGTACAGCAGGTGCTCGTCAGATGCTGAATCTGTGGGGTGTTTGACTGAGGAGTCCAAGGTGCTTACGCCCAATATTACAATGCTTACCTGACACTGTGTCTTCCATGGCAACCGTAACTGAGCCACAGTTCTGGAAGCTTCGTCAGTCATTTAGACAGACTAAACCCGACTAAGTGATTATTTGTGGATATATTAGACATCTATCTGTAGGGACTTAATAAACGTACAAGTTTATTTAGTTGATCATTATTTGCTTTAGTGTTTTCTTAACCATCCTAGAACCGGAGACTAAATGAGCACATCTGGTGTTGGAGTCAAAAAACATCAATCACAGCGAATCACGTCATTGAGGGCAACAGGAAAAGCACAGGATAAAGTTTTAGATTTATGTTACAATACACGTCCTTAATCTCTGTGATTCCCTCTTAGAGACAGATTGAGAGAGATTGAGAGACATTTATAACAAATGTCATATTTACTGTTATTGAAAAGTTCTGTCAGCCAAGAACTTTGTTAGAAGTTTTTTTAAAAGAAACAATGACTTTTTAAAAAAAATGTGGAAACGTTCTTGTAACAGAAGGTCCACCATCAACAGCCCAGCTGAGCCTTCAGAGAGCTGAATCAAATCACCCGGTTCAGTCGTGGTTAGTGTGCTAGCAATCAGGCCCCAGCCTCCGGGCTGATGGAGTCGGTGCAAGCGCTGAGCACTGACGGGAAAAATCACGTTCACCATGTGGACACAGTTATGTAGTTACCGCAAGTCCACAAGGCTTTCAAATGACACTCTGCATTTTGAAAAAATGTGTCAATGTCATGCTGAGGTCAGTATTTATAGTCCCATTGTGGCACTGGAGTCTGTTAATCCGAGTCTCGGCAGACATCTCCAGGCATCTAAAATAGACACGGGATCCACTTCAACGAGGTGAGTGAACTAGGCCAAGGACGCGCTCAGAAAGTAGAGCGCGATTCCAAACTGGCCTGGATCGAATCAGGAGCGAGAGTGGCAAAAGAAGAGGAGAGAGTCAAAGACAGGAGGTTATCCAGGATCTTCACGGGTTTCGGCGGGAGAGTGGGCGGCTACGTGAAACCGTGGACAAATTGAAAAATACGAAGAGTTACATCAACAGAACGACCATGGTCCAGGACGTCTTACACACGAAGAGCCAGCACGTGCAGCTGGAAAGCGGAGCACCTGACTCAATCTAAAGGCTTTTAAATACTTTATCTCGTTACACCAACAAATTGATAGCCGGCATTCATAGAAGTTTGCTGTATTCCTTGAGATAAGGTATGGCTTCAAAACTCAGAGAGGAACAGATGATGAATTCATTCCATAGCCTGTGTTATCAAACATTAAACCTTCACATTCAAACATGTCTGAAACACTGAGCCCCTTTGAGAAGTCAAAGTCTAAAACAAAAATCTCTCAGGTCATTAGTAAGTTATGTTATCTAGATACACCAGGGTTGCCATCATGCTGTACCCTCTCTGTAACAGCACCTGGAGTTCATTTGATCAGAACTCAGAGAGTGAGTTGCGAGCTGTAGCACTCCTGTCTGCATCACCACTCAGTGTAGGGGACAACCCAAGAGAAACTCAAAAACACAACCCAAGGGAAACTCAAAAACACAACCCAAGAGAAACTCAAAAACACAACCCAAGGGAAACTCAAAAACACAACCCAAGGGAAACTCAAAAACACAACCCAAGGGAAACTCAAAAACACAGCATACCATGTACATCCCTCCCACCCTGATCTAACACACATGATCACATCAAACAGGCCTTCAGTAATATCTGAATAGAACAGCCACTAGAACCACATTATGTGCAGCAGTATTTAGATTAGCAGTACTTATATTAGCACCAATAGAGCAGCAGTATTTAGATTAGCAGTAGTTGAATTAATTAATCATTACAATTCACTATTCTTTGTGATTTTATGTTCAAAAAGCATTTAAAAAGCAATTTACTGTTTAAAAGCACCACGCTCTTAGAAATTTGGAGCACATCAATACTCATTCCTATATTGCTGCTGCCCCCGTGTGGTTAGTGTGCGTCAATGCACATTATAATCCTTGATAGATTAAAAGATTTTTTTAAACAGATCATGAGCTCTTTTAGATGAGGGTATCAAGTGTTAAAGTCATTTGAGGCACCACAGGTAATAGAAAGTTTTGTTCTTTTTATTTTATACACACAGTATGTAACATTCTCCTATGTGGAAAATAAAATGCACACGACACTCAAACTTCCCCCGTATGAAACAAAGAACTGAATCTGTATCCAGAGCAGGAAGCCGTCTGTATCGTTCTCTACCCCCCACTCTCCTGTTCACACAAACATGTTATTGTATTTGTCCCAATATTTATGGATTTCATTGTGGCAAAGAGAAACATTATTCCAAATCTTATTCTAATATTTCTTCCCAAGAATTCTTCTGTTCCTCTCTTTGCAGGTACATAGTAACACAACACTGACTCGTCAGGACAGGATTATTAGAGCGCGTTATAAATATCACCCCAGTGATTTGGCTCAGGCTGTTCTACCCTGCACTACAGAACAATCATTAAACAGACATGGGCTGGAAACATCATACACCGTGGCATGTGCCCCAAAACTCTGACAACATTCTCACCACAACACAAATCACACTGTACATCACACACACACACACAGGAACTCTACCATGCTCAGTGGCCAACAGCGTCATTAGCAGTTTGTGTTATAGTGTCCAAAGTAGAATTTTATTTTCAGATGGGTAGTGATCAGGATGAAACATCTTTATAAAGAATCAAGAGAACCGGAAAATCAACCTGTTCATCAACCTGCTCACAGGACACAGAAGCATGAAAGCACTGATCCAAAACCTCACCAGCTCAGGAGCTTCAGTCACACCAACCTGGCCTCAGCCGTCGACCTTGAACACGCTATAGTTGATGTTTTAGTGAGGTAAACGAGTGCTGGGGCGGGGGGGGGTCTGAATGAAGTTTTAGAAATCTAGAAAAGTGGTAATCTATTCGTTAAGGTCAGGGACTGCATGGTGCTTTGAGTAAAACAGTCTTTCAGGATGTGCTGAAAACCCTGTGTGTGTGTAGCTACCTGCACAGAATAACAGATTTGGTTACTGCATGCAGAGTCTTTGCAGTCTTTCCATAAACTCTTCCACAAGGCCAAAAACCTAAGCCTGTCCATCTTCCACAGATCAGTCATTTTGGATTTGCTTTCTAAGCTAACTGAGTCAAACATGTGCTCTTTAAACATCTGCTTAGTCAAGACACACAGGCACATGGTCACAAAATGAACACCCATTCAGACACTTTCATCAGCACCATCCCTATAAAACACACAAAACGTCCCTCAAAAACATCCCCAGATCAACAGGCAGAGCCAACCGCGACAAACTAATCGAAACCAAACTGTACAGCAGATTTACAATCCGGTCATCTTACAATCATGTTAAAAAAGTTGCGTTTTCTTCACACCACACTCCCCGTTATCTCTACACAACACAAAGCAAATGACCCATTTGAAACCGTGTTTTCTGAACAGGGATGTTGGTTTAATTGGTTATGGTTTATTCTGAAAAGCTTGAGCCAGTCTAACAGCAAAACCAAACCAAAACAAACGAGAACGCTGGAGAAGAAAGAGCATTCAGAGTGACATCATTACCACAGCACTGCAGTTGTGTGTGTGTGTGTGTGTGTGTGTGTCACACTAAATCAACTGGAGCACCTGAACAGACCCCTCTGTTGCTCTCCACCTTACATTTTGTTCTAAAACTCAAACAAAAAGCAAAAGTAACTATTGCAGACTAAGGCCAGTCAGCAACATATTTCAGATCCGTATTGCAGGATTCCACGGTGGAGCAGAGGAGGCAAGGATGAAAAGAAAAAACATCCTGTAAATACTAGCAAATGTTTCAGGTATTTCTGTGGGGCTGAAGGCTGGTAGGTGGAGAGCGCCCCCCTCTGGCTGCAGTAGCAGTGCATGAACAGGATGTGTGATCTTCCTCGGCAAGAGCCAGCAGGCTTTAAAAAGCAGACGTGCTGATCAAACACACACACACACACACACACACACACACACACACACACACACACACACACACACACACACACACACACCCCATTTGCATTATGGGTCATCGATCTGACTGAAATCAGCGTGGCTAAATGGCGAGTAAGACTACACTCACACACACACACCTCTTCTTCACACACTCCACACACACACATGTAGTGCTCCTTCCTGCTTCTTGGAGTGTGTGTGTGTGTCCGCAGGTGTATGCAAGTGTTTCCTACAGGGAGCACAAGAGATCTGGTCCGTCCATAAAAAGTGGGTGGGACAGATCACCAGGGGTTACTCTGCATCACTGCTGATTGGGCGTTATGGAGTCTCCATAGCAACAGTCCACAGGCACAAGTCTAGCACGGAAGGGAGACAAACAGGACCTACAGAAAAAGGATGGAAGAGGAACGGATCATTGTGTGGAAAGGAGCAGCAGGAATATCAGAGAGAAGTCACATGACCGAGCCAGACACTCTTCCATTTTTATTCATTTAATGTTACTTAACACTTTGTTTACAGTGCGACATTTACAGGGAGGGAAAGTAACTTTTCCTGGCATTCCTTACAGGGAGGGTGGGACAGGCAGACACGGGCTACTTTTTCAGAATGAGGTCTTCATCCCTCAGAGAGAACTTCTTCCTCAGAGCTTCTGATATCAGGCTGGTTGAATCCTCTTCCCGCAGAGACACACAGCCACGGGAAAACCTGCAAAGAATCGCACGCACGTTTCATCTGAAATAAGCACTTTTGCTAAATATACACAGATTACAGCTCAGCAACACCCAGTGTGGAAGCTCCTCTACAGCACCCTCTACAGCTCAGTGCGCTACATGACCAACTCCAGTTGTGTGCACACCCTGGACAGGTTTTCCACACTGGAAGGTGGTGTCCAAATGCTGTGAACCTACTGTTAGATGACGCCAACGTGGACAGCGTCTCCTCACCTGTCCTTGCATATCTTCATGCGATTCATGTCCCTCAGGATGTCCTTGACATCGGCGAAGCTCGTGGACTTGGACAGAGACACCGTGTCCTCCTCCGGCTCCCGGAGGTCCACCGACGGATGGTCTAGGTCAAAGGTCACGGACGCCGTCATGGAGGCTGGCGGCACGGGGTCTGGCACCAGCTCGGACACCTCCGCCGCGTCTTCGTCCTCATCCTCCTCCACTTCCTCCTCATCCTCCTCGGTGACGTCGCTGATGACGAAGGAGGCAGAAGTGGCGGGGTGGTAGGCAGCCGTCTCGAACGGAGCCATGGTGAAGCCCATGGTGGTGTCATCCGGAGAGAGTAGCTCAGGTGTGAGGGGGTTGGAGTCTGAAACACCAACACCACCCATCAGCTCGGGTGTGAGAGGGTTGGAGTCTGAAACACCAACACCACCCCTCAGCTCAGGTGTGAGAGGGTTGGAGTCTGAAACACCAACACCACCCCTCAGCTCAGGTGTGAGAGGGTTGGAGTCTGAAACACCAACACCACCCATCAGCCACTTGGACAGAGCAGCACTTTACACGACCGAGAACAAGACGCTGGAGATGCTACAATTATTCTTCATCAAACTGTGATCCTGGCACAGTTTCTTAAAGGAAACATCATCTTTTCTAACCCAACAGGAACCACATCAGACATTTGTTTTGTACACAAGCTGTAAATGCCATGAAAATCACATCACAAACTGTGAAATCAGCCTTTTCCCATGTAATAGACAATTTGCCCTGAAATACAGTGAAATATGAAACACTCTTGTTGGCAGCTCGGAGGATAACTGTGCCCAGACGTGAGTAGAGTTTAACTGAATTTCCCCATGAATTTAACAGGACTCTAATGATGTCATTTGTTGATCTGCATCCCTACCCGACTCTCCTGCCACAATCTTGGCGATCTGAGCGCGGAGGCGGCTGAGTTGGTCCTGCAGGGCGGTGGCCCGGTTCAGGGCCGTCACGCCCGGCTTCCTCAGACCCTCCACGCGCTTGCCCTCGCGCCTGAAGTTTGGAACAGATGCGTTCCTGTGCAGCACCAGACAGGGCGTCGGCCTCCACTCGTGCCTGAAGGGGCGGGTGTCGCTCCTGACCAATGGAAGGAAGCACAGGGCCATTGCAGCGTTCTGGTTTGGCAAGAGCTCTGTGCCAGCCAGCAGAAATCTAGTATTGGGGGTGTCTCTGGAGAGGAGCCAGCTCACCTCACTCTGGCGTACGTCTCCTCGTCGTCGGCCACGATCCAGCCGATGTCGGCCAGCGTCGGCACAGAGGGACCATCGCTGTGTCGCAGAGAAGGAAGCCCCGGCAACTCCTGACCCACGCACACAAGGACAATCAAATAAACACACACAGGGGCAAACAAACGCACACAACTACACTCAAATATCCACAGGTACACACAAACAACGCAGTGGAAGTTTCCACTCAAAGATTTTACAAGCATTTAAACAAACTAAATACATGCACCATATCTCCTGTCCGCTAAACCCAGTGCACTAGAATCTCCAAATGATCCAGGTTAATAGGAAGCGATTAATTCCACCACACATGCACATGGTCAGACAAGTGTCCAAGAGTGTGATGAACCACCATTAACTGAAGACCCCATGCAACCATGCACTCTACTAAAGAATTTGCACACTTGCAAGTTAAAAAGCACTCACACTCACAGCAGGACTTACTACAGACTACAATAAATAAACTCAATTACAATACAGCAATTTGTCAGTCATGCAGAACGCGTTTATGAATGTAGGTAAGAATAACAAACACCTGGAAGCGCGCTCTGGGACAGGATCTTAGAGGCAGCGTGGAGCCGATTCGTCTAACCACACTTCGGGTCGCACCATGAGGTTTATTTTGCCAAATGGGTATGAACGTCTGGAAATACACGCATACATGACGGCGTTGAGTACGAACGAAGGAGGGAAAGGAAGGAAGTAGTCAAACGAACAGCGCGAGAGCTTACCGCTTCGGTTTCCATCTTATCAAACGTGCTTAAAGGTGGCGATGCACTATTCAGATCAGGAATGTATCCGAAATTACTGCAGGACGCTGGACATTGTCACACAGAGCGACCTGAATTCTTTAGTCCACAGCACTAAGATCACCAAGCATCTGAACAGAAGGCAGGAGAGGCACTGTAAAACGGTTTTACTGTTATTATAAAAGCAGCAGAGGCACTGCAAAACTGTTATTATAAAAGCTGCGCAATACAGCGAGGTACGCTGAGTACGTCAGCTAGGTTGGTACCAAACACTTGTACGCACTCACGGTATTACAAGGTTACATAGCTACGTTAAATGTACTTAGCGAACTAGCTGGTATCCAAACTACGTAGTAGCACTGGCTACCCAACTACATACTTATTACCCAAAATCTATCGAAAACAACGTTGTAGCTCATTTAATCGGAGACCGTGTGCTATGCAGTCTCGTCTAACCAAAATTTAGCTAGAGTTTAAATGTCAATCTAATAGTATCTGTGGACCCTAAAAGACCTGCTAATAACCTTGTGTTCAGGTTCCCTCCTGATCTTCGCTCACTAGCTGGCTGCATAGATCACTAATTACTACACTGTATGTTAGCTAGCTTAGCTAACGTTAGTCACTAATCTATACACTGTACGTTAACTATCTTAGCTAACGTTAGTCACTAATCTATACACTGTACGTTAACTATCTTAGCTAACGTTAGTAACTAATAACTACACTGTATGTTAGCTAGTTTAGCTAACATTAATAACTAATCACTACACTGTATGTTAGCTAGTTTAGCTAACGTTAGTTAACATCAAATCTACTTAGCCGAAACCGCTAGCTACACGTAAACCAAGGAACAACTGACTGGCTACTATTGCTACTTGCGGGAAAATATTATATGAGAACAAGGTTTTACTAACCATTGGTGGTTTTAATAATCTCTCGTCTTCCTTAGCGTGGAAAATCTGATGTATATTTTTGTTCGATGTGTTGCAGAACAGCGAATACAATTTGGATGCGTTGCTAGCTGGCCGGTCCCTGTTTGCCCGAAGGCGATTTAATGATGCGCTGCTGTGATTGGCTCGTTTTGGAGCACAACTCCAGCAACCAATCAAATGTGACCATTACGTCGCGGGGAAGGATCGACAAAATAAAAGTTTGGAAAAACAATAAATAACTTCGTTTAGCGTAGAAAGTTATTACTGTTATTGCTGTTAGTCAGCCATTATCAATTATCAATGAGTATATAAAGGTCATTATATATAATATAACTAAACATTATAATTGAATGATAAAATAACTAAAGCTTAAAATGTTTTGTGCGAAGACTTAGGAAACGGATAGAATGGTGAGTAAAATTATATAACGGTATGTGCACTTAACGTTCTCTGATGCTGAGCTTTTCTTTTTTTATATGGTTATACTGAGGGTTATGTTGCGCTAAAGATGGTTGTACCGAGTAACATTTAAACTACAGCAGACTGGGATACCGGAGATGCACGTTCGCACGCACGTGACGCCGTTTCGTTTCTTGTCCGAACCAGAAAGCTACAATAGGTGGCGGTGTGCGCGCGCATTGTGCGGCCCCGTTATTATCTGCACGCAGGCACAAGACGTTTCGTTTGGATCTATTGCTAATCTTCACATGAACACGAAACCCTGAATCACCACCGACACTCCTCTGTCTGCGCCGCGTTGGGGTTGCACAAATAGAAAGGTCCTCTACACAGGATCCATTGTGGTATATTGTATTCTGCTATTGTTGTTTTTAATGCTTTTATTGTCTAAAGTGGCTATCATTTGAACTGTCATCATACTTGCGAAACAGACATCCAGTAGCTGTCTATGTTTAACCTTAAGTAGCTGAGCCGAGATGATGTTAACTGGCTAGATCAACGAAATATAATGGTGCTGGTATGTGCTGTTTTGGTAAATGTAATAAAGCAAGGTAAAAGAATCATGTAATATTTTGTGATCCCACAAGTTGACTAGCATAGCTAGCTAAATATGTGACACAAGTGTGACAGAAAGGATCTTGGTAGGGTAGCTCTCCAAACTGCTTTGCTAGCCAGATTTGCTAAGCCTATCATGACTATTGGAATTTGCAGTACTGATTTAGTCTTGGGAAACCTGAAACCCAATGTCTGCGATTCTGACATTCACCTAAAATATGACTTTCATCTAGGCGTCATTGTGCTTTAGATATAATATTTTGGAAGTGTACATTAATAGTCCCTGCTGTTTTGAACTGAGTAGCGTCTGCGTTACTGTTTCACTGCAGGTGTTTCTACCCAATGACGATGATGAAGGACGCGAAGAGGAAGATGTGGCCATTCGTGAATCATGAACAGCAGCGCTACGTCTGCCCTGTGTCTGCTGAAAGTCTGTGCGGTCCATCCGGCTTCTAGACCCATCGCTAAGAGCAATGGAACACAAACGGCAAACAGACGAGACCACAGCCAGCTACTTCGGCAACATCAAGCACAGGTCAGTCCTTCATCGATTACTCACGTCTCGGTTCATATTACACGTATATTTACCTGAACCGCAGCAAGAGGATGTTTTTGTTGCTGGTAATTTTATACGCGTTACAGAGACGGCTGTCGGAGGTCCACAGTTGGATCTGTAGTGTTGAAGCAGCAGGGGCTGTGATGTGTGTAAAAAGCCGTTCTGTGTATATGAAACCCTTCAGACTCTTTGTACTGCACGTGGTATTCGGTTGCATAATGTGAAGTGGAGACAGGTGGTGAATGCAACTGTTCTGAAACAACAGGCTTTTGCCCCACTGTTCTGTAGTTCAACTGTGGAATGTTTTTACAGGGACTAGACCACAGCTGTACACAGAGAGAGAGAGAGAGAGAGAGTGAGAGTGTGGGGGGGGTGGACAACACTTGTGCTGGCCAGTCACAAGCCAGCATCACTGAGATGTTAGTTGGAAGATCTTCACCCAGGCCTGCATACATTCATGTTTTCTCCTCTGTATGAAAGTTGTCCAGATCAGCGTCACCCTGTAACTGCTTAATCCCTACATCAGCTGAGCATCCAGCCAGCAGGGAGTGAACATCAGTCCATGAAGGTGAACCGATGCAGTGTGGTGTAGCGCGGTGTGTCGACTGGTCTCTTGTGATGCCCCCCCCCCCAGGCCTGGAGACAAGCGACCTGTGAGTGTCACTCAACCTCCAGGCTTCACCAGAGACCGGTGGGATGGCCCGCCTCACCCGGGCCAGGGCACCACGACTCGCCATCACATCCGCAACCCCAGACTGAGGCAGTATTACCTCAAAGGTGAGCGAAGGCTGGCGTAGCTGTGCAGTCCCTGTAAGACGGTGGACCACCGTCTCTTAGATATTACAATTAAAGTTGGGGGGTTTTGGTGTGTGGTGGTTTGTAACGGTCTAGGCGGATGGTTTGCTAACCAAGCTTAGCCACCTGAGTTAGTCACTCACCTGAGACTCAGAAAGCCTGAAGTTAACCAAGTTCTCTTGATAACTGCTGAACCAGTCAGGGCAGCACATGTTGTCAGTGTGATTCACTGGCCACGTAACTGGTGAATCTCAATATTTCTGACAGCTTTTATATTGCTTTTAATATATTTTTATGATGATCATTTTGGTTTAAGAACAATGTTAGTCCACTGTGTTTTAAAGTATGTTTATAAAAGTTTATAAATGTGTTTATACCTGCATGTATCTGTACTTGGAATACTTGGAAAGAATATCATCTTGTATTGCTTCCAGAGTTTAGGAAAAAATTAACTAACTAAGGAAGTGTGTGTCAGTCTGACAATGAATTAAGGAAGTTCCTCCTCTGTCTTGGAAATGCAGTGAGTTATGATGAGGGAGAATCGCAGCAAAGATAATGCATTTAAAGTGTGAGTGTGTGTGTGTGTGTGATAGTGTGCCTTTAACCCACTTTAATGGTTTATAAGAGCTGATTGCAAGAACCAACATTACAACTCGTTGTTTTTTACAACTTCATTTAAACTTGCATTTACTCAAACTTCTCATTTCAACATAACATTGAGCCAAACATTTATTATCCATGACTGATCAATACTTCAGCTGGGAAGGTGTTCATACTTCAGCTGGGAAGGTGTACTCACACTGGGTTGTGTGCTTTCAGAAGCTGCTTTCCCAGTTGAGTCGTGCAGTGAAAATGAGCAAGAGGTGAGTATAACACACACACACACACTCATGCACAAATACAGCCACACAAACATGCACTCACACACACACACACATTCAGACTTGAATCCTCCCACAAAAGGAAATACACACAAATATACACATGGCATCACCCCCAGAAACACACACTCTTTACTGTCAGATACACCCTCATTCCTAGTAGATAAGGATCTAGAGATATTATTACGTTTCATCATGTAGACCAATGAACCTCTCAGACGTTCAGTGAGCAAAGGTCACTAAAACACAGTGAACAATGAGTACTTGTTTTCAGGCTGCATATGGGTTGTGTGTTTTTGTTCGCTTGGATTTATGGATGTTCTGAAAGTTCTCCTGAAGTTTTCCAGTAAGGCACCTTGCTCTAAGAAGCCTTCGGTAATGACTAAATTCGGCGTTAACTGTGGCGATATGTCGGTGAAGGTGATAGGTTAGTGAAGGTCATCACCGAGGAAGGTCTTCCTTAAGCTAGCACTCCTGCGCAGGCCTGTAGGATCCCGTGTGCTGTTCTTTTCACCGTCGAGTTAACTCCTTTGCTGACCGTGTAAGCTGAGATCTTGGTTGAATAAGAGGTTCACGCTCTCGGTTCTGTTGCATCCTGTGGTCGTATGGTGTTTGTGTTTGTTTGCCACGGGACATTCAGCATTGAGCTGTCCGCGGTCACTGGACAACACTGAGACTCTGAGCAGTCCTGTTTTACATCTGATGGTTCTGCATTCAAGGCTAATCTCTTTAGAAGTCATGGAACTGTTCCCTGTCTGAAAATGCCATTATGCATTCAGGTTGTGTTTGGAAGAAAACGGGTTCGGTAATGAACGATTTTGCTGAATCAGAATGAGTTTGTACAAGTTTGGTGCTGCTGTCTGAATCAATAGGCTGGTTGGTTTCTATGCCAACATGCCCCTCCTACAACTATTGGATATGGGCTGAATTCATTTGACATATATGCTCACTAGACATCTCATCCGTCCTAAAAGGCATGTTAAAGGTGCACCTGGCTTACAGGTGAGTTCCGTAGACGTTGTCGTAGACCCGTTGTGAATAACTGATGGCACTCTCTGTAGCCTGTTCGTCACACCTGAGGCCTGGGCCGTCTCTGGGATGTGCTGCATCCCATCATGCAACAGTGGCAAGAAATCTTACACAAGTGGTCTGAGCCTTCATATGTTCGTATGTGAGCCCGTAGTATGTAGTACGTATCATGTAGGCCCTGCAGGTTTGCATTCAGCACATACTCGTTACTATTTTATATATCACTATGGAGACCAGCACGTAGTATACAGTATATACTGAGTGCAGTGTAGTGTACAGTAGGCTGTTTTAGACAGCCATTGTCACTGCTGGGCTGAATGTGGTCTGACGCTTCAAAATACCCAACCAAGAGTGACTGAAGGTGGTGAGTGACTCATGCAGAGCGCCAATAGTG
>JAOXYF010000011.1:19155999-19169608 GCA_028565775.1 Sternarchorhynchus goeldii
CTCTCTTTTTCCTGGTGTTCACTCAGAAATGGGACGCTAGATCTCTCTTTTTCCTGGTGTTCACTCAGAAATGGGACGCTAGATCTCTCTTTTTCCTGGTGTTCACTCAGAAATGGGACACTAGATCTCCTCTCTTCAGAAATAAAAAAAATGGGATTTGTGGTTCTTCCCACAAACCCATCCTTAAAACCACACGATACTCAAGAGTTTGACAGAGTAAACTTTGATCAGTGAAGTGGTTTCTACTCAAGGAAACACATTAGCAGAGGGTTCCATGGACCGTACCTCTTTTCCACGTGGGGTGGGGGGGTGGTAGCGGTTGTTGGGCAAGTAGCCAGTGAAGATGGTGAGCTCACTTGGTATGATCCACCACGTCTCCCCCAGCTGTCCCTTGCCCTTTGGCGGCAGAAATATCCGGAAATGGTTTGCAGAGAAGGTAGATGACGGAATCACGGGGCTCTTCCACGATCGCAGGCCACTCAGGGATCGGTGAGACACCTAGAAGAACAAAACATTCAACCCACATCTCCCTTCTGAAACCATGTGCCACCCATATATCGGTTTGTTGAAAGCCTTTAAAACAAATAATTCATATGGCACTTTCAAACCCCTCCATCTTAAAGCTTTATTTCTGGAGGGTGAGGCCTAGTGTGCCTTCATCAGTCAAGGATGCAGAAGGGCGAGGCCATACCCCCAGGAAGCCGTCCTTGCTCTTTGTCATGGTCTCCAGCAAGAGCGGCTGCATGGCTGCGTTCAGGGTAACCGTCTCTCCGTTCGGGTCATTGAGGAGATCTTCCTCAAACTCAGCAGGAGGGGCAACACCTTCAGGAAAGAGACATGAAGGAAAGTGATCTGCTGGATCCAAAGTCTTTGAACCATCTCACTGAGATCACCCTGTAGCTTTGAACCATCTCACTGAGATCACCCTGTAGCTTTGAACTGAATTAATCACTAAATAGGCAAAATGTGACATACATTAAGAATCAGTTGCTAAGACAGCAGGGTGTAGAAAGCATTGGCCTTAGTTACATCTTTAGTCTTCGGCTCACAGGGTTGGCAGTTCTATACATATTACAAGCTTCAGAACACTGATGAAGATATGGGCTTGTTTGTCAAACGGTGTTTCAGGACTGAACCTGTGAGTTTTTCTGCCACAGGTTTGAATTCCTCAGGGCTGAGGTACAAGTCGTGGTCTACGTCCAGAGATGAGAACAGGAACAGGCCCTCTGCTCCCAGGATCTTCAGCCCCACTTCCTGATAAAGAAGACAGAATCATAGCAACTTTGACAACGGCATCGCATTTCTCGCGGTCTACTGACGTTCTTCAAGGCACCGTCGCGCCTTTCTGAAGGGCACAATTAACCCCAGGCGACGAAGTGAATTTTAAAGTAAACTGTTTTTTGTTTGTTTTTTACGTTTTGAGAAATTTAAATTCCGAGAGAGGAAAAAAGTAAAAATCGCAAAAGCTCAGACCATTCTTGGTCTGGGAGGGCGTGCAGTTTGTGAGTATGTGCGAGGAGACCACTATCTAATGGAGGGAGCAGATGCAGGTCTAGTAAATTGCCTCAAGTTGGGGTTGCACTCGAGCTCGTGTACTACCAGATGTAGAAGACCCCCCCCCTCCCAATAAACCCCCGCGCGCTCGCAGACAACTGCAAGCAAGATACGGCACCATAATAGAGCGGTTCTCAAATAACAATACGTGGCAAAGAAACGCACGAAGTAGCCTACGGTACGGACCTCAGCTCTATGGCCTCTGTGGAAGTACTCTTACGCCATGGGGATGCTATGGTCATTCCTGTTTTTTTTAAGTTCACCAGTGTTTATTATGCATATATTTAAATTTAACATAAAATGTGTTGCATCATACGTCAAAGAAAAAACACCCTCACAAGTGTTAATACATCCAGAAAGACAAACGCCGTAAGTGTTAATACATGCAAAAATAAACAAACGTTCAAAAGCTTCACAACTTGTGACTTACGTGACGGTTCCAAAGCTGAGTGTCTTGGTAGTATTTGATGCCCACGCCGATACAAGGAACAGCAAGGATCATAAGTATAGTTGATACAGCCCAAGTAAACCGTGAACGGGTGGTTCTGTCGCACAACTCTCCGCTTTTCACAGAAGCATGATCTAAATGTTCATCCTCCGGAGGCTTGGGATTCTCCTCCTGTACCGTCGCTTTATTCACGTCTGCGGCCATGCTTAAACGCTTTCGAATATTCGCATAATCGCTAAATGGCACTTTCCGGTAGAGCTCGAAGAAAACTCGGCCGCGAATCGCTTTATTTTGGAGTAGCGGACGACAGCCACACGCACTGCGTCTCGTGCGCCGCTACTTTGTAGCCACCCCTGTAATTTGGAGGGGGGAAGCTGCCTTTACATTTTCCTGGTTTCCAACTTGGATCCGAAGAGGCTGGCTGTGCTAATGGGTTACATTCTTAAAGGGCCAGCACACGGCAATTCTGGAAACAATATCCTAATCACGCAAATATTTGGGGGTAACCGCCTTAATTTTTAATGAGTTCGTAAAGCCAATTGTATTATTTCACAGAAGCGTTTGAGAATGTGCACTTGAACTTCACATATTGTTCTGCGTTCTATGTAATTCATTTTTTATTAGAAATATTAATTTACAAGATTTAAAGTACACTTAGATCATGTTGTTACAGAAGAAGTTGGTATCGAGAATCACTTTGGACTACTCCACAAAGCTGGATTTCTCAATTTAGCCAAACATCTAAATCCCAAAGTCAATACTGCCCAGGAGGATAAGAGTTTCAGGTTTATTCACCATGTGCATAGAAAGTCAGAGACATTCGTACATTGAAACAGTTGTTTGAGGCTCACGTGTCCCTCGGCTGTGCAAATTATAATTATAAAGGGGAGGGGGGCAACACAGTCACACACAAATATTGGGAAGGATGTGTGTATTGTTATATAAAAGTGCAACATAAGACAATATGTGTTCTGATCCTTTGAGCTTAACAGGCTAAACAGAAGTCCTGCTATGTGTAATAACCCTAAAGTGATCCGACATGAACTGTGGTGAATGGTGAATGTAATAAATGCAATAAAGATCATTAATCCACTGCTGTTTGATGCTATCTCACATCACTAAAATAAATCTTTGTTTTTAAGTTATTGGAGACACACAAAACATCACATGAAATCAATAAAATCAATAACAACTGTGATTTAATAGTTCTTTAATGTTTATTTACATATGTAGGCATTTGTGTTTACACAGTTCTATCAATAAGCAAATCCTGACATGCAGGATAAACAACAACAGTGAGCACACAGCCCAGTGAGTTTATCCTGGTGAGATACGACAGGACTGCACTGCAGTAAACTGTGCAGCACGGTTCCAGCGTGGAACTGTACCCCAGCATCTGGACCTAAACTGAGACAAACCCGTTTCTGTCGAGCAGGTGAGGACATCACCAAGTCCATCAAGCAAATGCCGCTTTCCCAGAATGCCTCACGTGGTACGTAGCTCAGGTGCATCAGCAGTGGCGTGCACGCGACCGCACTGCGTTCAGTCCATGTCCTCCTCCACCTGCTGTGTGTGCACCTCTACCTTTTTGGGCGGGACGTAGGAGCCCATACCTGCCGCTCGCTCCGCCTCCTCCTGAGTGTATGGCTCCTCCCTCAGCTGCTTCAGACTGAGAGGGGGTAGAGTGTAAACATTGTAAACCTTGTTTTAAAAGGTTCTATACAAATAAAACGTAATATTGTGATTATTAATGCTACGTCATCGTTATTATTGAGAATATGAGATCAGAGAGGGGTAAATCATTTAAAGACTCACCGTTTTTTATGAACTTTCGTCTTGAAGTGCTCCTTCAGGGCTTTCAGATCGACAAAGTATCGCCTGCAATCAACATGTCTCAATTAAAGGGTCTATACTGCAAACATGTTGAACAGTGGAATAGGAACAGATTCACTGTTACCTGACTATAAGTGGCATAGAAAACCTGGAAAAAAAGCTTTGACATGTAGGTGACGCTACTCACGCGCAGTGTAGACAGTAGTGCTGGGCGCAGCCCGTGACGTCATAGTCCACCTCTTGCTTTAGTAACTTGGCTGCTTTGGCAGGGAGCATATCAGCGTGGATCTGGTCCAGATCCTTCGTTCTCCGCTTCGTTTTCCATGTCTTTGAAATGTTTTTCTTTTTGTCACTTTTGTGGTTTCCGACCTGCTTGGATTTACCCATGATCTAACAACACACAAGGACAGATAGATATCACAAATAAGTTTTTGCTCACCAGATTTATGTTGTTCGCCTTGTAATGGGCACAGTAAAGTGACCACATGAGAAATCAAAGGTGATACGTTATTCTCACATGCAACAAATGACTTTATATGTCAGAATATGACTAACAGACAATAGCCACCGAACTAGGCAGCGGTCTAACATCAAGAACGACAGGCTAGGCGATAGTTAGCTAACAGCTAATTAGCTAGGTAGCTAATTTGAGCTATCAGTCATTTTATCGTCTAAGAAGCGTAAAAGAACATAAAACATCCAATTGTCGGTGAAAGTGGCGCAATAATTCAACTAGATTTTTTTTTCTAACATTCAACATGTTTCACTTACTCGTGTAACTGTTATTTCATCTGTTTGCCACCTCTCGAACACACGTGTTTACGTAAACCTTCACGTAAAGTTTTACTTCCGGGTAGAACGCATCACGTCACGAGTGACTCGTCGTTCAACCAGTGGATGACGTATAGAGTGAACGTGAGTCAAAGTTCTATAGTTGTCATGGTGATGGTAAAGCGTTTGATGAGTTCTGTAGTTAGCTAACTAGCTAACGATAGTATGCCCAAGTAAATACCACAAAGCAGAAAAAAGACAATGTATAATTCAACTAGCTATTGATATTAGACGATTATATGCTGCGTTCAGCTGTATGATAGCATGTCTGGTGAGTATGTAAACGTAGTAATTTAGTTTGCTGTCATGTTTAGCTCTTTAGCAAGTTGAGTCTAGCCAGCTTATTAGCTAGTTCATTATGGTTATTATGGTGGGTAGGTTTTGTCATGCATAGAGACCAAAACTCGCCGCTAATATATTCGTTTCAGACAAAAAGAAACTCCGAACTGATGAGGATACATGTGAGAGAATTTCATTCTCCTCAGTACTGTCTCAAGCCTGTTATAAGAAAGTGCTTCCTTTAGAACACATTCTTTTCCCTTGTGTTTTCCAGAACCTGGGATGTTGACGGTCTCATACATTTTCCCAAATGGAGATAAGTATGGTTAGTGGACAGGCACAGATACATGCTGCGTTTACTCACCTGGAATCTTCTTCAATGTACACACACACACACACACACACACACACACACACACACAATGACAATATAAACCCATGAGCCAACCATACTGGTAAAATCATTTCAGTTAACATTTGGTTTGTGTGTGTGTTAGAAGGACAGTGCTGTACCTCAGATGGTGTGGTGATGAGAAAAGGTGTTGGTACACAGATCTCATCCTCTGGGACAGTATACATTGGAGAGTGGAACAACGATATGGTGTGTGTAAGAGTGTGTAGATCTAAGTATGTTTGCAGGTGTCTGTACTTTTATGTATCTTATGTGTTTGCATACAACACAATTTATATCTTCTAATACATTATACTGTATGTTTTTCAAATGGATTTCAAGTTTTTTTGATTTGTGTGTTGCATCTTTTTGCAGATGAACGGTACTGGAACACTGACACTCCCTTCAGGGGCAGTGTACAAAGGTCAGTTCCAAGACAACAGGTACCATGGCAACGGAACATACTTCTTCCCCGATGGAACTAAATACTGTGGAACCTTCATCAACAACAGGTCTTACAAAGCTGCTGGATTTAGCTGCACTAGTTACTAATTGAAGCTAATACAGGACTTACAATCCTTTTTGGTCTGAATGAGTCTGCTACAGAGACAAGCGCACACACGCACAGATAAACATCCCACAAAGCTTCAACTAATCATTTTTTGGACATAAGATTTAGAAAATTGTATTCATGACAATTTTATTAATTCATTTCTAAAATGTATGTTTCAAAGTTCTGACAGCGGAGCCTTGCTTGAAGAACTAAATATGAAACATAGTTAATGAAACTATGACAGTCTCACTAGAGTTATTACTGACTACTTCTGCTTCTCCTTTAGTACCAGGGTAGGAGCTACTGGGTTTTTAACACTTCCATTAATGTGCTTGGAAGATGTGCGTTATTACAGCTCCTTCAAGTCATGCCCCATGTCCTGCTTTGGACAGTCAAGCTGCACACAGTTCTTCTTCAAATGATCCCAGTCGGATCATCATTACTTTGAGAGAACACTGATGTTAAAAGAGAACACCGATGCCATACTGACTGAGGACTCTTGTATTGATCATATTAGGGTTCGTATGTGAGTTAAAATCTGTTTGGAAAGGTGTTAATATGTTTTTTTCAGATGTGAGGGTGAGGGGGACTTCACTGATGCAGAAGGACGTGTGTGGACTGGGACCTTCCATCGAAAAGCAGCACCAGCACTCAAACTCAAACTCAACATGTAACACACACACACACACACACACACACACACACACACACACACACACACACATTCATTCGCACACACAAACACACTCACTCTCTCTCTCACACACACTCACCCACACCACCTCTATTTTGTTTTCCAGTTACTGTGTATCTGCTGATCATCTTGTATATAAGCGTTGTTCCTCTCTTAAGAAGACACTCACTGTCTCCTTTCATGCTCAGAACGTTTTTTACTCCATTTCAAAGAACAATGCAGTGCATTATTCAAAGAAGGCAAAGAACTGTGAAATACATTAAACCCATTTATGATCAAGGTTTTGCTCTACTCTAGGGACCTACAGGGAAAGCCACTACTGTCACCTACGACTACTTAAATAAATCAGAAATAATATGTGCAAAACACATGATGCTTAATGAAGGGCTAACGAGAAATGGAGTAGTAATTACATGCCCATTCAGAGAATACTGACTGGCCAGTGAAACTTTGTTATACTTTGTTTAAAACATTTGATTTTGAGGTGAAGCATATTTTATCAACTGGGCTTTTCCTAAAGGGAGTGCTTGAATGAACAGTGGTCTCAGAGGTGAGAACGGTCTCCGCTCATCTTCACAGTGTTCGAGATATCCCGGAAGATCTTCATCAGTGGGTTCTGTACCATTCACCATGATGCTGTAACACATACCAGGGACTGCTCTGTGATCAAAGAGAGTGGAAACCCGTGATTTTAAGACGCTCCCTTACCTGTGCCCATGTATGTGCGCGGACACACAGTCATGCACATATTCCAGCAAGAACAGTAAGAATAGGAACTGTGGAGAAATGGAGGCGTGAAGAATGACCTTCTGAGAAACATCTAAGCTCTTTTCTATCTCCAAACATGAACACAGAGCTGAGCTCATGACTGTGGTAAAAGGTCAGGAGTTGGATAAGACATGAGAATGGACTTTCCTGCCCTTGGAGGGAGAGTGAGAGAGAGACAGAGAGACAAGAGTCCTCTTCAGCCTTCTGGCTACATTCCTCACATCATTTAGAGCTTTTCTGGTCCACTGGCTTTGAAAGAACATTTTTTATTACATGAATTAAACAGTGACCTAACCACTGTAAAATTGGTGTTTTAAGAACCAGTTTTTCATGACAAGTATCAATTTAGTGAATACACTCATGTCCTTGTGTGCTGTCTTTGACTATGTTGGGCTCGGATTATAATGTGTGTCTGCTGCTGTGAGTCTGTACAGTAAAATATTACATGATGTGCGCATGTGTGCAGCTCTAGTTTATGGTAAATTTGTCTTATGGTCTAAGGAAGAAACTGAATCATGTGATTATTTAAAACAAACAAACAAAGGAGTCTCTCTCTTTTTTCATCCACACTCATCCCTTCTCATCTTATACTATAAAACAAGGCTTCTGTTTGTTTATGGCTTCATCCACCTCACATGGTTCAGAAGTGGCGGTAGAGTGAGGTTTTAGAGGTGAACACACACTAGAAGCAGAGCTGTGGAATTCAGAACTTTGGATTTTAAAGCCGCAGCTGGAATTTAAACTGCAGCGGATCATAGAATACAGCAACATGGAAGGTGAACGCAAACCGTTCATTACATACTAAACACTGCACTGACTGATCATTCAAACCGTTCATTACATACTAAACACTGCACTGACTGATCATTCAAACCGTTCATTACATACTAAACACTGCACTGACTGATCATTCATACTTTGTAAGCAGAAAGAATACTTCTACCAGTAAAACCACTATGACATGACTGAATGTTGTTCTAATGGCACCTAATGTAATGAACTCAAAATCAGCTCAAAAAATCAAAATTAGGCATACCTTACAAGAACAGTGCAGGAGGAGTAGCTACTGAACCCGTTCAGCTGATCAAACCCTGAACGTTTCTTTGTGAGTGTCATGCTATTCATCTCTTGCAGATGTGCAGATGTGCACGTGGACGGTCCAGACCTGCACATGATTAAGGTAGAGAACCGCTTACATAGAGCTACAACACAGAGCTGCCTGTAGACTTCACATGATGGTTTGCTTGATTTCTGTGTGTGCATGTGTGATGCAAGGAGATGAATTTCTCTCTTCTAATTTTTCTAAAGATGCACACGTGCACGGGGAGTGTGACTGAATTTAGTTTGACTCTTCTCCACACACACACACACACACACACACACACACACACTCTTGAGCCTGTTTGATATAATATATATTGTTCCCCAGGTCTCCTTCGGTCCTCTCATGACCTCCATTTCTGTTCATCTCTAACCTCCCTCTTTTAGCTGCAGGCGCTATGGGCGGAGCTAAAGGCAGGACTCAGAGGGGTTGTTCAGGAAGTCTCTGCTTTGCAGCAGAGTCATATGCGATTGGAGGAGAAGGTCTCCTCTCACCAGAGAGACACCAATGAGAAAATCTCATCTCTGAGAATCATTCTGAATTCTCTACAGGTACACATACAGGTACAGAACAGAAGTATTTATTTCCAGGCCACAAACCCAAATCCCCTTTAGATTTGTAATCACTGGTACATAATTCATGTCTCACACACAGGTCTTTAAATCACAGCCATTAATGTCCAGGCCCAGATTTTCCACCCTCTTTTTAGGTATAATGACTAAGCAGCCAAGCAAACCCTTTAACTTTTTGATTAGCTTCTGGCAATAACAAAATCCAGGACTGGATATGAAGCTGAATGAGTCTACTACAGAGACAAGCGCACATGCACAGATAAGCATCCTACAAGTACACACACACACATACACAGATAAATGTCCTACAGGTGCACACACACACACACACACACACACCTGTCTCTACTTGTTTACAGCCCAGAACATCTAGATGTGTAGTAATAATGTTGGGAACTGTGCCCACCATCAAGCACCTGGAGCTGCGCTGGCCTGATCTGGAAATGCCTAGTCCTGATATTCAAATCTAGTCCTGCCACTGAACATGACATTCAAATCAAGATATTTAAATCTATTTCTCTGCATAAGGAGCTTAGCAGTTGGACGAGAACAAAACTGTGCAGTGCTGTGATACTTTACATCCAACAAATAATCATTTCCTCTCATTATTAGTCATTTAGAGGTACTTGTCATTTTTGTAGAAAGTTCTCATGGTGTGTTGAGGCTTCATGCAGTAGTTGTGTGAGGTGTGGTGATGTTTGCAGGAGGATGTCAGCTCTGCCTTTGCTCTGATCTCAGAGTTCAGCTGCAGAGAAAGAGACCTACAGAGACACCTAGAGCTTCTACACTGTACAAAGCCCAGGTAACACACACACACACACACACACACACACACACACACATTTAACAGTAAAGTGTAACTTCAAAATGTGTCCATACATACACATTCAGACATACTTAGTCATGACTGAAAGAATCTTTCCTGTGTTACCTGTGGTCTCTTTCTGTGGTAGACATTTCTCTATGGCGGAGGAGTTAGTGGATAGCCACACCTCTCTCTGCAACCGAAGAGAAGTGAGCACCATTCAACATTACAGGAGCAGACTGGCAACCAATCAGAGTGAGACTACCATTGCCTTCAATTAGTCCTCTGCAGAATTCCCCATGCAGGGGTCTTTTGGCATGAATTTGGACTCTGCTAATTAGGTCATTCGGAGAGACCGGCGCCTGTTTGGTATTGAGTTTATTTGTGTGTGTTTATTAGGCTACAGCTCTGAGCAGGAGGCCAGTGGTGTGAGGAAATGCTCCAGAGAAAGAAAAGAGAACACAAGAAAAGAGAAACACAAGAAAAGAGAACACAAGAAAAGATAAACACAAGAAAAGAGAACACAAGAAAAGAGAACCACAAGAAAAGAGAACACAAGAAAAGAGAAACACAAGAAAAGAGAAACACAAGAAAAGATAACACAAGAAAAGAGAACACAAGCCTAAAGGAGCAGGACAGTCTGGAGATCAGCGAGTCTCCACCTTCCATCCCAACTGGGTTAAATACAGATCAATACAATTAAGTGTGTGTGTGTGTGTGTGTGTGCGCGTGTGTAGGTCAAAGGCAGATCACTGCATTACAGCTGCTGGAATCTGAGAGAGTGTATGTGTCTCTGCTGCTGAAGGTCAACATCACCTTTAACAGCTGTGAAAACACTGATCTCAAAGACAAATGGTATCACACACACACACACAGCCATGGAAAAGCAGACATATCATACATATATATGACTAACCTCACCCCCCTCCTTCCCTCTCTTGCTCTCTCTTCTCCTCTTTCTCTCTCTCCCCCTCCCCTGTCTGACCCCCCCAGGCTGTTCCCCTCCTCCCTGCGCTTTCTGATTCAGCAGCATTTGGAGTTGCTGCCCCTCTTGCAGGAACGTGTGTTCAAAAGCAAATGGCAAGGCATCATAGGAGATGTATTTCTGAGGCTCACCAATAGAGAGGTACTTTGATTTAAACCTCTGACGCTCTTACTGCTTAATACTACTGCTTAATTTATTGTGTAAATGTGTGTTTTACAGAGCAACTTTCTTGATCACTGCCTGTCAGTTTGTTTTCATCTAACTTCCAAAGCTTCTAGAGGCATACACACTCACACACAGCTGATTTCCAAAGCTTCTAGAGGCATACACACTCACACACAGCTGATTTCCAAAGCTTCTAGAGGCATACTCACTCACACACAGCTGATTTCTGTTGCTATGCAAGTCATCATAGACATGGACGATTTATTTGCGCTCAGAAACACATGCCAAGTCCCCTCAGCTGAGTACATCCTGATTGACTGTGCATGATTACCTCTAGGGTGACATCACAGAAGCTGAGACTGGCCCTCTCCTCACAGCTCTGCTGCTCAAGCCTGCCCAGCTTATCCCAGAATACCTTGTGCTCCTGCAGGTGAACGGCACTTCTGTTTTTGACAAGAACGTATGAGCCTGGGTACAAGCAACTAACCCTAACCCTGAACTTAACCCTTACCCTGCCACAAGGACCCTGATGAACTTAACCCTTACCCTGCCAGAAGGACCCTGATGACCGCTGCCAGCTGGGCGGGAGGATGGAGGAGTTCCTCCAGGCTCAGGGGGTGGGGGTGATGGGGGGGTGGGGGTCTCTCCTGCAGGTGACCTCACAGCATCTCCCACACTGGACACACGCTGGTGATGCTGGATCCTCGACTGCAGGCTGGTCCTCGTCATCCCACAGGGCAGAATCAGACCAAGACAGGCAGAAAAGGCCAAGGACAAATTAAATCTATGAATCAGACACTGTGTGAGTAAAACAGGACCATGTGGGAAAAATGCCAATTGTTTTTACATTTAAAGCTCCATGTGTTCTAGACTCTGCTGATGCAGACAGAAGCGCAGCACCCTGATTTCTACCTGCTGCTCGTGTGTGTGTGCGCCATCTTCATTCCTTCATCACCCATCACAGCCAGGAGCTCCTCACACACACACAGCCCCGAGCCCCGCCTGAACACACGAGCAGCCAGCAGCATCGGCCATCACACCCTCACAAGGAAATCAGTACGAACGTGATTGGGTCAGTGTGTGTGTGTGTGTGTGTGTGTGTGTGAGAGAGTGTGAGAGAGAGGGGGAATATTTAACTCACTGTACCTGTTCTGTTAACGTTTGTGCGTGTGTGTGTTTGAGTTGGCATGCTTTAAGGTCTCTGAGTGTGTATTTATCAAGCATGCAAGTACTCTGGTGTGGCGTGTTGTGTGTGTGTGTGTGTAAGTAAGAGACTGCAGGTTTCAAAGTCTGGGGAGGTTATGAGGCTTCAGGTTTAAGGTGCTCAGTGTGCCTTCTGTGTGTATAGCTGTTTTGTTGTGTGTGAATTAGATCGTCAGTAAAGCAGCGGTATAAAGTGGACTGTGAGAGTGTGTAGAACTACAGTGAGGCCAGTGCTCAGATGTGAGTAAAAACCTGCAGCTTCACACTTAACCAGAATAAATCCACTAACCTCTTCAGACAGAACCAGAATAAATCCACTAACCTCTTCACACTTAACCAGAATAAATCACTTACCTCTCCATGTATTCATACTGAACCAGAATAAATTAATTTACCTCTGTCCATTTCTTCAAGTCATATACACATGCTCCAGTCTGCACAGCAAATCCTTCATCCATATATTCATCCATCCTGTCCTTTCCTAGTGACACCCCCATAAAGAAGGTAGAAGTCCGTTGCTACACAAATTGGGAGGCGGAGCCTCATCGTTACCATCCTGAGATTCCATCTCCCATTTCCTTTATGTCTGGCATGGAATTCCACCACAAAGCTCCACCTACTACACTTCAGAGCATTCCAGAGACAGAAGGGGCGGAGTCAGTTGTTTCATGTGGAGGCCCTTACTGCTCAAGTCCCTCCCACTTTTCAGACTCCAGCACTGATATCACTTTTGTACGCTGTGAACCCTCTGTTAACCCAGGCCACCAATCACGAAGTGAAGGGCGGGTCAGTAGAGGCGGGGTTAGTAGGTCCAACCATGGCTGTCGGTCACTGGATTCTGCCAGGATGGTGAAACAGCACCCTCTGCAGGCAGTTCAAATGAACAGCAAATCACTAAATGGCTTGCCACTGTACGGCATCGATAGCCACACCCATCACGGCAATATTCCAGCCCACCCAAGACTGGAAAACCAGTCAAGTGCCAAATTAAAGCTGAGACACTATAGCCCACAGCGCCAACAAAAACCATCCAGACATACTGGTGCAGAAGAGCTGGCTCAGCGCACACACGGTATGACATTACAAACACACTCAATGTCAAAAAGACAAAAGTGGTTTTATTGTTTTGCTTACAAAGTATTTTCTCACCTCAGCCATCTGGACGTTCAGTATGGGAGGATGTGAAGTGGAAGGGCGTGTCTGAGGAAAGTGACCACGCCCCTTTGAGTGAGCACGGCAGGAAGGAAGGCAAAGGGTTCCGGAACTTGTTTAAGAAACTCTTCAGGAAGAAGTGAGATGAACAAAATCAACACCAACACACACCCTGTCTTTTACATCCATTCACCTTCACACCAACACACACCCTGTCTTTTACATCCATTCACCTTCACACCAACACACACCCTGTCTTTTACATCCATTCACC
>JAOXYF010000011.1:19183320-19194380 GCA_028565775.1 Sternarchorhynchus goeldii
GGGGTTAAACCCAGTATTAGTGTAGTATAGAGCACTGGCCCAGCCGGGGGTTAAACCCAGTATTAGTGTAGTATAGAGCACTGGCCCAGCCGGGGGTTAAACCCAGTATTAGTGTAGTATAGATCAAGGGAACAATCGTTGTGACCACGTCTCTCATCAGGCAGTGAATCAAACAGTGAAGAGGCCGGTCACATCGAACCAGGTGGAAATTTACTGGGATCACTTTTTATTCCTAATTGCTGGTAGTCAGTGTATGGGGGCAGAGTGTGTGTGTGTGTGGGCAGAGTGTGTGTGTGTGTGTGTGTGTGTGTGTGAGTGTGTGTGGGCAGAGTGTGTGTGTGTGTGGGGGGGGGGGGGCAGAGTGTGTGTGGCTGTGATGAGAGTGTGATGCGGTGGAGGCGTGGCCAGCTGTGCTGGTGCAGGCTCTGGCTCCACCCACAGGGCTCCTGTGCGATTCAACCATGCCTGAGGGGCAGTGAGCTTGAACACCACCCAAATGTGAGGAGGCCTCACAGGGAGAGTTGGAGTTCACAAGCTGGGGCATGCTGACACTGACACACACACACCCCCACCCCACACACACCCCCACCCCACACACACACACACTCACTTTTGTCTTCACTTTGCCATGGAAGATGATATCAATGTGCCAAAGAAATAAATAACAAACATGCAAACACTCATACACAGAGCTAAGCAAAAACAACAACAACCTGAGTAAACAACAACAACCTCTGAGTAAACAACACCAATCAACCACCTCCAAACACAAGGCCATATTACAATCAGCAAGCAAAGCCAGAAATAATCCAGACTGTGTACACTAGCCTTGAGCCAATCAATGATATTATTGAATATCGCCATAATTTAAACCACTAATGTTATTAGGCAAATCATCGTTCCATTTGCTTTTATCACGTAACGTTGACGTTTACCAAAATAACGGCTATTTTTCGATGTCTTTATTGACTTTGACTTTACACAAACGTTCTAATGTATGAAAGACCTATAGAACAGAACAGACTGTATTAACTATACACCACATCAACACTGAACAGCTGAAAGTCAGATGTGTGAGAAACGATCATATTTGTGTATGAATCAGCCTGTATTGTTAATGTTCATGCATTAGCAGAACACAGTTTACTAATATTATTTCTTGTCTTCAAGTTTTTTAAATCACTGTTATGATTCTCCTTAATGGCCCCTCCGTGATGCAGCAGATCAGTTACAAAAGGCATCAAAAACTTGATCATGTGACTGGTACAGATGAAAGGACTTGTAACGCTCACGCGGGGCGCTGCTCACGCGGGGCGCTGCTCACGCGGGGCGCTGCTCAATTATATATATTGAATCATCGTTACATTGTCACCCAAGTCTAGTGTACCGTCACATACACATCCACTCCCAACATCTCACACACACACCCACACCCCCCATCGCATGCATTACAGGACTGGTCCTGCATACGTGTGCGCGCGCATTGGTATGAACGAGCTTCGCAAAGAAATCTGCTCTTACTCTCAGACACTTACTGTACAGCTTCAACATCACCACCATTATCATCATCATCATCATCCTCTAAATGTGTCACATGACCCCTGAGAGAGATGCAGAGGGTGGAGGCTCAGAGGGCGTGGCAGCCACAGAAAAAGACAAGGAACACACACACACACACACACGCACGCATACGTATGCACGCACACACACACACACACACACACACACACACACACACAGCAGTGAGGCCAGCTTAGCAGTGCTGAGATGTTAGTCTGCAAAGCTAATGGCAGAGTGAACTAGCATGGATCAATCAGTACTATCAGCAGTCCGCACACTCACCTCTGATTCAGCTCCTCTGCTACAGATCTTAATAAGCTCCTGCAGGGAGAAGGTGGGGGTGTGTGTGTGTACACCAATGAGAACAGAAAGAACCACGCAGTTCAACACAGAGATGGTAAACCAAGTCTGTCACTAGTAACACAAAATACAGCGCTACGCTTACGTATTCACTCTTAATACAGCGATACTTACGTATTCTCTCTTAATAAGCTCTGAGGCTCCAATTGCAGCTCCTATAATAAGATACAGAGAAGTGAACATACACACACCTCCACACACACCACTATCTTCTGGCATCAACAGTGTTCTCTTACCCACACACACAGTGTTACATACCTGCTCGTGATGTGGTTCCGTTTCCTTTCTCAAAGGAGGATCAAACTTCACCTGATCAACTAGAGTCACACAAAAAGAGAAATGTGGTGTACACACACACACACACACACTTTACTAGGATCATCTCTTGCATGCACATAACATCACAATGCAGACAAAACTATATGCGCACACACACACACACACGCGAGTGTGAGATTCAAAAGATTTATCGAGCAAGTGACTCAGAGATTTATCATTGCTCACACATACACACACTCACAGTTGATCTCTGAAAGGGTCTTTCCATCTCGTGAACTTCTGCTTGTCGAGCGAATCCGATGAGGAACAGTCACAGGAGACTGTAAACACACACACACACACACACACACACACAAAACTGATGAGGAACAGTCACAGGAGACTGTAAACACACACACACACAAAACTGATGAGGAACAGTCACAGGAGACTAAACGCACACACACACACACACAAAACTGATGAACAGTCACAGGAGACTGTAAACGCACACACACAACCTTGTGTTTTAACTGAAAATGTGTCCTTTTTTAAATAATGGATCTGATCAATAATATGCTGACAATATTTCCTCTAATCACACCTGTTTCCATAACACTGCAAGGCAGACATGCGCACACACACACAGTGCAGGTACAACTCCAACACTGGTACCTGAGTGACAGCTAGCAGAGTGAATGGCTCACCTTCACTGAGGCCACTGCTAAAGAAACAACCAATCACACTTCAGTATTTCGGTGCTGACCCCGCCTCCTGCTGTCTGCCGGACCGTGTGAGGGTCAGGGTGGTGTAACTTTACCTCAGGATCCGGGTCCTCCTCCTCGTGGTCACTGTAGTGGGCGTGGTCACTGTAGTGGGCGTGGTCAGGGTTGCTGACCTTGTCCAATAGCTCAATGGCGAGCGTCCGACTCAGCGGCTGGGATACAAACGGGTGCTGAAGGGAACAGGAAGTGACATCATGAGACCCAGCGTCTGCTAAATGCCATAAATGTAAATGTAACCCAGTGGCGTTTGGATGGACGTAGGCGTGAAGGTTTGCTGGGAAACAGCACCTGGAGAAGCCTGTCAGCCGTTGGTCTCTTCTTGGGGTTTTTGGTCAGCGCCATTTTCACAAATTGATGGAAGTTATTTGTCCTTGAGAGATAAAGGGAGATGTGTGTCGTACAGCTTTAAGATCATCATGTTTATCATGGTGAGCTTATAAAAATGTTTGTCAAATTCACGATATCTTGCAGTCTCTCTCACACACACACACACACACGTGCACTCACCCACACACACACGTGCACTCACCCACACACACACGTGCACTCACCCACACACACACACACACACACACACACACACACACACACACACACACACGTGCACTCACCACTTGAGCTTGTCTTTGAGTTTAGGAGGCTGGAAATTGCTCTTGGTCATGAGGAAGAGAGCCCTGGAAGAAAGAAACAAGAATGAACACACACACACACACACACACACACACACACAGGCACGCACGCATACACACGCACCCACACGCATACACCCGCACCCGCACACCCACACACACGCATACACACACACCCACCTACCTCATTGGGTGCAGGTCAAACATGGGAGGCTGTAGCTCAGCCAGTTCTATCGCAGTGATGCCTACAGCCCAGATGTCACACAGCTGATTATAACCACCCTTCCTCTCCACAGCTGCAACCTCAGGGGCCATCCTACAAGAGAACACGCAGAGATTCAGTTCACATCCTACAAGAGAACACGTAGAGATTCAGTTCACATCCTACAAGAGAACACGCAGAGATTCAGTTCACATCCTACAAGAGAACACGCAGAGATTCATAAGAAATTCTGAATTTTTCACACTATCCAAAAAACAAAATACTGAAAGTAACTATACACATCACTATAACAGCAGAAGCTCCTCTACAGCCAGACTACAGGTTCACAGCAGCCAGACCACATAACGACTTTACCAGTATGGTGTTCCGATGAAAGACTTCCTCTTAGCCAGAGTGGCTGATATCTGAGCAGAGACCCCAAAATCCGCTACAAATGTAAGAGAGAGAGAGAGAGATATGAATGCAAAGACAAAATGGTATCAGCGGTTAAAGGTGTTTTAGTAAATCTGCTTACCTAGCTTCACATAGCCGTTATCTGTGAGCAAGATGTTGGCTCCCTGCAAAACACACAAGCAGACGATGAGAAAAAGGAGCATGGTGAAGTTCAGGGCAGCTTCAGCCTGAGCTTCAGCCTGAGCTGGGTGAAGCAGGTGTGGGGGCCCACCTTGATATCTCTGTGCATCTTGCCTTGGTTGTGGAGGTAGAATAAACCCTGAGGAACAGGAGCAGAAGCACACGGTCAGTTCATTAACACCTGAGTAACATCATCCAGTCTGTGGCTCTCTGTGTGTGTGTGTGTACCTGTAGTGTTTCCCGTGATATGTATGCAATCTGTGATTCCAACAGAGGCCCAGTGACTGAAACAGAAACAGAACAATCAAAACAATGAAAACATAAAAACAACTAAACACGGTACAGGAACATGCAGGTGCGTCATAGAAACCGTTACCGTGGTAAATATCCTGTAGTGAGCCACCTCCACAGTATTCCATACAAATCCATAACTTATCCCTCCTGTAACGCCCACGCAAAAGAGAGACAATCAACACACAGAGAAAACAAATCTTCAAAGAACATCATGTACAATGGCCCACACGCTGCAGAGCCAGGTGAGGCCTTTATTCTCTGGTCTCCTTTTTCAGCTACTGATGGATCAAATTACTGGCTAATCCAGAGCAGTACTGATCCAGAGCAGTACTGATCCAGAGCAGTACTGATCCAGAGCAGGGGTGGTGTAAAGCACATCAGCACTACTGGAGCAGTGGAACAACATGCTCTGCACTGAAGCTCCGCCCATTCTGACAGTCTGATGGACAAACCTGGGCTTGGTGGGTTCCAGGATAACTCCACCTACCAGCTCGGGTGGAGGGGATAACAGACTGGGGTCGTTGGGAAGGGCAATGTTAAAGTCACAACATTACTAAGACGTTTTAGACAGTGAGAGGGTCTCCACCTCTGTGGCCACACTTCTGTCTGTTCCACTGAGAACATCTCCTCTCATTCCTGTCTCCTGTCTCTGAATCATTACACACACCATCCTAATCTTGCTCTTTTGATTGACACAAAACATACAGAGTAAATCTCACACACACACACACACACACACACACACACACACACACACACACACGTCTGTAGCACCTCAGGTAACTGCCGAAGTAAGCGACGATGTTGGAGTGTTTACAGTCTTTCATCATAACAATCTCTTGCTGCACCACCACGAAGTCTTCCCCTGTAAATCAACCAATCAATCAATCATTTAAACAATCAATGAACCAATAACTTAAACAATCAGAATATCATTCTTAACAGAGTAACTGTACAGGAAGGTTATACGGGAAACCCCTCTCTTTCATAGTGAGGACACCTCCTCCCTTAAAGAAGATAAAACAGTTCCCAGATGCACGCACACACACACACACACACACGCACGCACACACACACACACACACACAGGAAAGAACATGAACGCACGGACTGGGAAAAATCACAAGCTTCATTAAGCGTTAGGAGCTCAAACACACCTTATATCCCTGGAAAAAAGGACACAGGTACACACACACACACACACACACACACACACACACACGGGCAGAGGGCGTAAACACACACACACGGGCAGGTAGGTAGGTGCGCGCACTCACACACACACACACACACACACACACACACACACACACACACACACACACACAGGCAGGCACATGTGCACACATGCACACATTTAATGATGCCTGTCTGGAAACAAACCCACAGTGTCAATGTGCACCTTAGGTTCAATACGCGCCCTGCTCAAACACACACGGTTGTAAAAGCGCTGGTGTCCTCAATACGGCTGTTCACGCAGGCTCACACACGGATGGCCAGCACTCACCCGGAGGACACACACACACACTCACCTGGTTCCAGCTTGATGACTTTGATAGCTGCCAGCTCTCCTGTGTTGACGTTGCGAGCCTGGGAAGACAGAAGATCATTACATTTATGGCGTTGGGCAGACACTCTTACCCAGAAAGTCTCGCATTTTAATCAGCCTGAAAAGCCAATGTGTTCCTGGAGGAAGAACCCAGGACCTCAGCACCCTGCTCTACCTGCTCTACAAGCTCAGCTGCAGGAATCTGGAAGGGATTCAGAAGATCAGTCCACTCAGGAAAGCTGGGAGTGGTAGTGGGTTGTGTTCTTTAGGGGTGGTAGGTGGGGTTGTGTTGGTGTTAGTAGTGGTTGTAGTAGTGGTTGTAGTGAGCTTGCGGTTAATGCCACAGAACTGCAGGGGAAAGTGCGTCACTTGTGCACCACTATTTGCCCTAGCAGCCAGCTGTACTCCAGTCTCTCTCCAGCTGTACTCCAGTCTCTCTCCAGCTGTACTCCAGTCTCTCTCCAGCTGTACTCCAGTCTCTCTCCAGCTGTACTCCAGTCTCTCCACAAACCTTTCGCTCTCTGTTCAGTCTTACAGATTCACTCTGAGCTCCACTAGATTCTTATTTTGGTATACTGTGCAGATATGCACTGGAACATCTCTCTCACTCTCTCTCTCTCTCTCTCTCTCTCTCTCTCTCTCACACACACACACACACACACACACACACACACACTCTCCCATTAAACAGTGCACAGTGTCGTCCTCTGTAAGGCTTTACTGAGAGACATCTGTCTAACAGAACAGCAGATCTGATGATGTCATTTCATGAGAGACAGAGAGAGAGAGAGAGAAAGAGAGAGATGAACTTTCCAGTGACATTCCCTGTGTTTCCAGGAAAGGGAATTAAACATGGTCATGACAATTTAACACTATATTATATATATTTTTTAATGCACCGTTTCATATGGCTTACATCTCTCTCTCTCTCTTTCTCTCTCTCTCACACACACACACACCCCTAGAAAACCAAGATCTTGCTGATGACAGAGAACAAAAATATAAGCACAAGAACCATGTACACACATGTACACACAGACACCTCCATCCTATCAGACACCTCTTGTGCACATTCTCTCTCTTGCTGCCTTTCTCTCTCTCTCTCACACAAACAAACACACACCCAACTAAGTCATCTACACCACTGGTGAGGCATTTCTCTCCTCTTCTCTTCCTCATCAAGACTTTTAGCACACCAAATCACCAATCCAGCACACCCACCCAACACACCCACCAAATCACCAATCCAGCACACCCACCCAACACACCCACCAAATCACCAATCGAACACACCCACCAATCCACAAACCCACCAATCCACAAACCCACCAAACACACCCACCAATCCACAAACCAACTAAACACGCCCACCCAACACACCCACCAATCCACAAACCCACTGAACACACCCACCCAACACACCCACCAAACACAGTGATTAAATGTTTCAGTTGGTTCTAGCGAGGTTTCATGGTCACTTCTTGACATTGTGAGGGTTGGCTGGAAGCCGTCATCATCATCAGACAGTGCTGGCTGCTGGAGAAAAGCCTCGGTTCTCACTGTAGTGACTCCAAACACCCTTCTTGCATAAACGCCTAATCATTACTATGCTTGAACCACAGATAAAATCAACTCCATGAAAGCTGGAACTAACCCTCAATCCTTAACCACAACCCTAAACCACTGCCTTCCAACATATGCAAACGCTACCAGATAAACTCTCGCCTATGCACCACTGGGGTTTAGACTGCACCCTCAATTGTAACGGACGCCAAATCTGCTCGTTTGCCAACTCAATGAACTACTGAAGCACATGTCAAACCAAACACACACACACACACATTTTGACCAACCACAAAACTTCAGGAAGTGGGAACAATTAGGAACAAACAGGATGAACAGAGCTCCAACTTTGCACACGCACGCGCGCGCACACACACACACATCCTCAAAGCTAGCCATTTCCCCTTTGCAAAGGAAGTCAGACACACTCAGCCTTCCCTAAGAATCTGGATTATGACATAGTTCTTTTTCCTAAGCATCTGTCCGATATGCGCACACACACCCTCTTACACACGCGCGGCCCTTGGTCGTTACCATCTGCCACTAGAATTACAGCGCATTCTGTCTCGAGAAACCTTGTCTTCATCATCCAAGACATTCCAGCAACAGCGGGAAGGAGGCTGCACGCGACGGCCCTCTCGCACGTACCGTCGTCACACGCGCTGCGCAGAAGGACCAAGGAACTTAGTTTGTTATGAAATTTCACACGCAAAGCTCGTGGGACGTTTCTAGGGTGTTTAGAGGAATAGCAGTCGCGACCGCGCATACGCGCTCACGCAGCTCCTCGCGCTGTCGAAAGTCTTTTACGCCATCCGTACCGAGGTACATCGTCCTGTTGTTTACAATCTTGGCAAAAAATGTAACGTTAACAAATCCCGATACAGCTCCACCGAAACCTGTACAAACCGTACAGTGCAAAAAAGGATCCGCAACATGATGACGCGCAGAATACGCGCTTCACATTTTAATCTGTGTTATGTTATGATAGCCATGTCATCGCAGCTTGTTGCTATTCGCTGGGAACAGCTAGCGATAGCTACCCTACCTTGTATACATCTCCATAGGTTCCGCTACCGATCCTCTGGATCAGCTCAAAATCCTCTTGAGGGTTCCGCCGAGAAAGATCCAAGCTCGAGTTCATTGTGCAATCACTGCTTTCCCCTCCGGTATATTCTTAAAATACCGATGCTAGCAGCGGAAGGAGGGCAAGCAAAGATACATACGGCTACAGGGGAACACATCCAGTCCCACCAAACTTCAACATGGCTTCCGCTGCTTACCGCGCCTGCGTAAAACAACACGGCCACTGTGCGAATACACTCCGGTAGGACCGCGCGACGCGAACCGACCGGTCCGGCTAGTTCCACAACGACGGCATAAGTGTGACTCCAGTAAGTGTCACCAGAACACCGGATCGTTTATGATATCTAAACACTTTGTTAAGTGCTAGTGTTGTTCGTATTTTCACAGAAGAAACGTTGCAAAAGCGAATTACTGACTTAACACGAATGTCTGAAGTACTTAGAAGTTTTTAAAGAGCGCATTCTTCTGTATGCACATAACAGTGGACCCCACCTTGAGCATGAACACACGCGCAGCTGTTTTGCCGGTTTCGTTTAGCTGACTCACGCGAACCATTAATTAGGATTTCAGCGAACCAAGCAAACCAGTGGCTAGAAATGTGAAGAATGTTGTATCAGTCGGTTCGTGAGCATACTCCAATAACGATAAACGTACGCGCGCTCATACGCGCACACAACTCGCCCCTCAAAACACACCGCAGTTGCCCTAACCCTAGGATTAGTTAATGACCCCTAACTGATCTAGATCCACAGGCCTTATTTAAACACGACGATGATGATGACGATTGTGATTATGATTAGTCGTAGCTGTAATAGTAGTAGTAGTTCTTTAATTTCAGGAACAAAAGAACACAACGTGCAACTCACTGTTGTCACAACATTTCTCTCACATTGAATCTCTGCAATATGACTGTAAGGAGCATTTTTGTGGTTTGTATTCAGGTATGAAGCCTGACTGGGCATTTGACCTTCCTCTGTGATTTTCTGCCTGGGAAAGTTGGTGCACATCACTACACTTTGTGTATGTTTAAGTGTGTGAGTCGTGTGTGTGTGTGTGTGTCTTCCTGTAGGTTTGCATGAATATATAATGTGTGTGTATTTTGGTGTAAATCTTGGTGTGTGTGGTTGTGTGTGTATCTTGGTGTGTGTATTTCAGTGTGTGAGAGTGGTAATCTTGCTGTAGGTGTGTATGACTGCATCAGTGTTGCCCAGGCTCACTCTGTGTGTGTTCTGCAGATGCAGTGAACTGAGTGCTGGGTGGTTCAGCCCTCGGCTGGCCTCCCGGGCCTCTGCGCTCGGCATCTCCAGGCCACTGGGTCTTCCTTGGGGATCCCCCAGGCCACTGGATCTTCCCTGGAGATCCTCATCCTGCTCATGTGTGAGGGGCTTTGGGGTGAGCGAGTGTGATTTGAGCAGCTTCTTAATATGGGCAGAAAGCTGCAGACTTAACAGAATAATCAGACATCCGCCCTCATGCAGAACTCTGCAAACACATTTAAACACAACATCAGACACTTGTCCCAGTGTCAGTTTCTCATGGTAATATCCAAGATTCAACATCATGTATGTGTACAGAAATTTGCAGATGCTCTTATCCAGAGCAACTCACATAATTATCAGTGTGACGGTGTGTGTTTCCCTGGGATTCTAACCCATGACCTTGGGGTTGATGTTACACTGTAGATCTTCTACTCCTAAAGCTTCTAAAAGCTTCTTTCACACACCCCAGTCTTCAGGATGTAACAATATTATATATATTATATATAATTTGTGTTCATTAGTCTTCAGGGTAATTTAAAATTGTTTTTCACATTAAAATGTTTAATTGTACAGCGAGAGTGATCTTCCATCTCACCTCTCTATCTCTGCCAGGATCCGGGGGAGGGCCGCAGACACGCCCCCACTGCAGGAGAACTTCCTGCCGAACGGAACGTCACACAGTACCACGTCCACAGAAGCTGTCGGCAACGGGATGTCTGCGGTCGGAAGGAGCACAGGGAAGGAGTTGGTGTCCTTGTGACATCACAGGGAAGACTGGAGGCGGAGGGGGGTGGCAGGAGACCAATCGGATTTGTCCTCAATCACATTCATTAAGTTTAGTAATGATAAAACTGTGTATAGTCTTTCACATCTCTTCCATTGTTTCACAAGTTCATTTTTGGGAATTTTGCCATTAGCATGAAA
>JAOXYF010000011.1:19194885-19206581 GCA_028565775.1 Sternarchorhynchus goeldii
GCGGCGGCGCGCGAGGGCGCAGGGGGGGAGGACAGCCAGACCCGTGCAGGACGACTGGACCAGTACGATTCTGCCCTCCTGACCCGCGGCATCTACGTTCTCTACAGCTTTCTGCAACTGACCCTCCTCAGAGTCCATCCCTATAAACACAGCATGCTGCATACACACACACCCACACACACGCACCCACACACATGCACCCACACACCCACACATCATTTTAAATAAGATGAATATGATGTCAGTGCTGTCTATTAGTATGAGTTGTGTGTGTGTGTGTGTGTGCGTACAGACCGAACATTCTTGGGATGCCTCCAGTAAAATGGTGCCAACTCCACACATGGGGTCTAAAATCACAGAGGCTTCCTGTAAAACAGAGAGAGAGAGAGAGAGAGAGAGAGAGAGAGAGAGAGACAGATGGACAAAAATGGGAGTGAGAGAGAGAGGAAGGGAGAGAAAGAGTCTCATTCATATGTTTTATATCTCTTAGGCACATTTGTTATATATACATCTATTAACACATATGTACTAACACATCTATTAACACAAATCCTTTACATGAACACACTAAGAGCAGTTAATGGGTTATAGAAGTTCACCTTCATAGGACAGAGAGATGTCATAGCCCAGGCGATAGTGGACCTCAGACCATTGTGCTTCATGTAATTACGACTCGCTAGAGGGTGTCTAGACACACACACACACACACACACATAAGATCTTTGAACAGACACACAGGCCTAAACACAGGACAAATAAGAGTGGTACCTTATCAGAGGGATTCCTGTCACAGAGTAGTCATCACTCAGATACACATTGACCTGTTTACAGAGATACAAGCAAAGATAATTCATGTTCACATGTACTTACACACAAAAACTGCTGGAAAACAAATCTCTAAAGATGTTCTGAGGGACATTTCAGTGTGTGTATGTTTGTGTGTGTGTGTGTGTAAGGCACCTCAAGAATCGGCTCTCTAAGATCAGCTTTCCATCCGAGCTCTTGGGAGATGGCAACCCCAATGATACGACTCAAGTTCTATGATATTACACACACAAACAGACACACCGAATAAAAAAGGACATTTAAAGGAACATAAAAAGTATACACATACACACACACACACACACACACACACACCTGGGAGTTACAACAGCGAGCAACTGCTCCACTACAGCGGCAGCTAACGCGGAATGTGGGAGGAGTCTGAATGGAAACACTTTCACCGCCGTCACGGTGATCACGAGTTGGTCGTGAGTGTGTGCGTGCGCGCTCTGAGCCCACGTCGCTATCTCTCTTTCTCTTGTGGCCCCGCCCCTGGGAGCAGCTAAGCTCCGCCTGCAGTGAGCTCCAGGTGCAGAAGGCGTGGTGCCAAATGTCTGGATTTCCCACAATGCTTTGCTGTACCACATCGGATGCTTTGGCTAATTGGAGAACAAAAAGGATATAAAATAAAAAAAATGGTATAAAATCAAATGTGGGTATATCAATTTACTGAGTCTATATGCAAATGCTGCCATTTTTTCTTCTAAATGTCCTTGGAAGGTCTTACAAAAGCAGCATGAGTGATGCAACCTGCGCACCTGGATTTGTGGGTAAAGGAATGGGCGGAGCTCTGCTCAAAAGCAAGAAGAGTCTTTCTGCAGATTTCAACCGAATCACTTCCTGTAGATCTGTACTGCAACTAAAAAACACTCTCCCAGGGATACATTCCACCTGTTACACACACACACACACACACACACCAAAAGACACAAGATAAAAACTTTATTCAAAGGTTATCAGATCTTACTGAACAAGATTAGATAACGAAGTAGCTGGATCTGGAGAGATAATCAGTGATATCATGAGGTTAGTTCCTGTTGATCCACAGCCGTATGTGGGTGGGAGCCTGAATGAGCAAACTAACTGTGCTCTCAGTGAGGGAGGTGTGGCATACAGTCTCTCACCTGTCAATTACCACGACACTGACCAATCACAGGGATCTGTGAGCTCATTCATCAGAAGAGGGTGGATAATACTATCCTCTGAGCATGTGAGGAAGCGGAGGAATTACCTAATGAGTGCGAATCAATTATGACTAAACAAGCAGGCAAACTGGAAAAAAGATCACCATCAAGATAAAACAGGTTTAGTTTTTGTAAATCCGAACCACTGAGCACTGTAGTAACAGTATGTGTCCACTATAATGCTAGAATAACAGGCTGGACGTGACCGGTGATGTTGGTCCGTGTCAACAACCAATAATAACTCAAAGGGGGCTTCGTGACTCTGCTGGTATGCCACACGTGGCAAGTTTATACAAGACCCAAGCGGGATTTTGAGGTAGACGCGCGCGCTTTACGGCCGCGCGTGGCAGGTGTTGATTGATTAACAGAACCGTATTGTGCAGGAACGGGGCGGCAGGCGGCGCGACTCGCGCAAAATGAGTTTAAACCTTTAACCAATGGACTTAAACGTTTAACTGAGCTGGTTTACCTAAGCTTTAATTAATTTCATGACGGCATGTATAAAACGTTCACTATTAACAATATTTTACTATGTGGGTAAAAATGTAGCACTGAATGTAATTAAATCACTGGAAAAATGAAACGTGTGTAGTTCACAGAAACCGGAGTGACGCGAGCTCACCTCGGTGGCGCGCAGTTTAAGCTTCACTTCCTCCGCCAGAAACGGTTCCATGCCGCCGCCTGCGGTGCAGTAGTACCGAATAGTACGAGCTTCCTCTCGCATGATCAAAAGCTCACAGACTGAGATTAAAATTCGTTGTAAACTTTACAACACGAGGACAGAAAACAAACACAATATTTGCGTCATATAATTTCCAGGTTAGACTAACTAGGGTGTCATAATAAAAACCAGAATGAAGAAATTTTATTCAAATATTTTATTTTAAGGGTTAAAAATGTATTGGTGCACTTTAAAGTATTTGTATAATATATCACCTGTATTTCTTACAAAAAGGTTTCATTTGCAAATTTCCGTATAAAAGTTTATATAGAATTGGACTTTTATTTTGACGTAAAAACCCCGAAGTCAGGAAGTATTTGCCTGTCGAACACTGCAGACACGAAGAAAAATATATCCGCATGTCTCCGTCTTTTTCAGTGTTTCTGCTGAATTTGTGAATAGACTCGGTAAGTAAAACGGTACATTTATGATTGACATTTACAGCGCACGCGCTTCGCTCGAGCGCTGTGTAAAGAACGCTGTCATGCGCCTCGTTTATGAATCATTTCGTCGCTCCTCTGTTGTATCAGCGAAGTTTATTAATCCTGTCCCGTCACGCACTTGACGCTCTAGGTAACCACAAGACGGTCACCGTTATCATGGATCCCCTGAAACGAGCGCCCATGCCCGAGGACGTGGTTCAGTACAAACTGTTCCTAGTGCATCCTGAACCTCTGGATTCTGAAGCAAACGAGAAGATCCTCCTGCGGCTTCTGGGGAACATTCTGGCAGAGATAGCGCCTCTTTTGTTACAGTACATTTGGCAAAAGCAGCCGATAAATCTGAAGTACCACCCAGAGAAAGGTAAGACCCGGTTGTGTGTGTGTGTGTGTGTGTGTGTGTGTGTGTGTGTGTGTGGTGGGGTGGGGGGGTGTAAGGGAAGTCCCTCAGAAAGATAACTAATAAATAAAAGTGAAGTCGGTGTTGTTGTGATGATGATGATCTTCTGCTATGTTTAACTGCTTTCCCTCGTGTTGTGGAAATGTCATGTGCTTTGCTCAAAGTTTTTATTTATTTAATTAAGCTTTGCTGATTTTTTTCCCCTCTTTTAGAAGAGCTGTGTCTTTCTCAGCATCAGCAGAACATGAATGAGTCTCGCTGTGCTCTTGACCTCTAGGGGGCGTGCCAGCCCACCTGGGCGGAAGTACTGAGTTTGGTGATAATGTGGAGGATGAGTGGTTCATTGTGTACCTTCTCAAACGTCTCACACACACCTTCGGCGAGCTGGCCGCCACTGTCCAGGACAACGACGGACAGTTCCTCCTGATCGAAGCAGCAGAGAGCCTGCCGAAGTGGCTGGACCCTGACAGCAGCGAGAACAGGGTCAGAGGTCATGATGATGATTATATATACATCATATTAGTAATTTAGGCAATTTAAATTTTAGTAATTTAAGTAGTCTGCTTCACTGATGCTTGCACTAATATGTACGTCACATAATGCAAAATGCCTTCACTGCTAAAGGGGGCTTGTTGATTGCCTGCCGTATCTGTCCTTTACTGTTAGGTGTTTCTGTACCGGGGAGAGCTGCACATCTTGCCCAATCGCGTGCGTTCTGGAGAGGTGGGCTGGCCCCTCCACTCTGTGCCGTCGGTGGGGGAAGCCTTGGCGCAGCTTCATGCACATGGCAACCGTTGCCAAGCGAAGCCAAGCATCCGCTCCGCACTGGAACGGCGGCTGCAGGGGTGAGGAAGTGACACGTGCAGTGCGATCTTGGCAAGGGGCGGGGCATGAGATCGCTGCACTGAGAACAGCGCAACAGTTGTCATAACGAGGTTATGTGGTGTTCACACCCAGCTGGAACTGTTTCTGGATCAGTGTGACATGAGAGTTCTGCTTAAGCTCATCATGTATCCGCTGAAATAATTATACAGGGAGTTGCTAGATTATGGCAGAACAACAACTGTGTGTCACATGTTGGTTGTTTTGTTTAAGAAAACCCTTTAGCCAAAGTAAAGCACCGTTTTATTAATTCCCAACAGCACGACCTTTAACCTGGGGGGCTGCTAACCTCTGCAGGGTGGTGAATCCCCATAGGTCATATCATCTGGGACTGTTTTCCAGAGCAGATTGCTAGGCAACCGTAGGCTAAAGTGTGTGTGTGTGTGTGTGTGTGTGTGTGTGTGTGTGTGTGTGTGTGTGTGTAGGTATCCAGGTAAGATCCAAGCTGGTCTCCATAAGGCTCACTGTTACGTACCTGCAGGCATTGCTGCCGTGTTGTCACGGCGACCTGATCTCGTGGCCTCTGCGGTATCTGCTTTCTACCTGCGTGACCCCATTGACCTCCAGGCCTGCAGAACATTCCAGCACTTCCTCCCTGACACCAGAGTCCTCACATCCGTGAGTGGGGTTACATTCTTTAGAACTGCTGAAATAAGCAAGTCACACTCATGACTGTGTCCTCTGGATGCTGCCGGTGCTAAACTTTGGTAAAATAACCCTTCCTCTGTCCTGTCTCTCTCTCTCTCTGTCTTGTCTCTCTCTGTTTCCCTCTCTCTTTTTTCTCAATGTCTTACTCTTTCTGTTTTTTCTATCTGACCTTCTCTCTCTCTCTCTCTCTCTCCCTCTCTCTATCTCTCTCTCTCTGTTTGTCCCTGTGTCGTTAGGTGATGTTTACCCGTTGCCTGTACGCTCAGCTGCAACAGCAGAGTTTTGTTCCAGACCGGAGGAGTGGATACGTTCTTCCTCCTCGCTCTCACCCCCAGTGCAGAGCTCATGAGCTGGGCATGAAGCTGGTGAGTGTGTGTGTGTGTGTGTGTACATATGTACATGTGTATGTGTGTGTATACGTGTGTGTGTGTGTGCCTTCCCCAGGCCCATGGCTTTGAGATCCTGTGCAGTAGGGTCCAGAGGCCAGACTCCACAGCCCAGGAGACCCTTGTGAGCACAGACCCTCTCTGGAAGAGCTTCCTCCACAGCCTGCAGAGGAAAGACTACTTCAGGGTGAGCTGAATCACTGCCACTGTGGGGGGAGGAGTCAGAGAACCATGACTCCGTTGAAATGATCAGCAGTGGGAGTTTTGTGTGTTTTTGGTGTGTGTGTGTTCAGGGAGAACTAGAAGGCTCTGTGCGTTATAAAGAGCTGCTGTCCTCAGCAGAGAACTTCTTCAAGCAGTCTGTCTCCAGCACACGCAGGTAAATACACACATCATTGCCATCACTCTAATTATTGGCACAAAATGGTTTTCACTAAGAATCTCACCGTCAGATACATATACACATTTTGTATTTATCTCTGATCCTGTGACGGTATTGACCAGGTGTAGTATTTTCACTTTACCTGTTTATTCCAGTACATCAAACAGGAATGAGAACACACTCTTTTATTCCTTTTCCTGTCTCTGTTTATTTGTCTTACTTCCCTCTAGTTCTGGTGCTCTGGATCCAGGTGAGGTGGTGTTGCAGGTCTTGGAGAGCACCCCCTATAGTCTGGAGGAGCTGAAGAAGCAAGAGGCACACCTCCCACAAGAAGACAGTATGTTTACTTTAGCTCCACCCCCCACCTTCCCCGTTCCTATAGAAATCATCAGGGCTGGAGTTCCACTCCACTCTCCCTGGAACAAGGCTGCCTAATTTCCTGGTACTCCATCTCTCCTTCCTCTCACCTTTAATCCAGAATACAGTGTGAATCTTCTTTTTGCGGTTGGTGAGTTGGGTCTGAGCCAGGGAGTGTCATTGGTAGCACACTCACCAATCGAATCTCATATCTTCATAAAAGACACTGAGAAATAATATGTTTTCATTATAGCATTGGTAAAACAGCAAATCTAATGGTGGCCTAAGACTTAAGAGAGTAGAAGAACAAGTTTAAAGATCTTCCCATCCCTGTGTGCAGAGCTGGACCTACTGCACTGAGCACTGACCTGCACTACCAATCACTGCTAAAAAGTCCAAAATACCAACTGGTTGTGTGACTCTGCTGCCTCCTATAGGTGATGACTGGTTACACATCACCCCTCAGGAGTTGGAGAGGTTACTGGAAGAAAGAGGAGGCTGTGGGGCGAGCCCGGGTCAAGGGGTCGCTGGAGAAGCTGGAAGGAGTGAAGAAGAGGAGCGGGAGGAAGAGGCCAGCTATAGTTTGGTGGCTGTGACTCGAGGGATGAAGGACTTCATTAATGCAACGTCGTCCTACAGAGGAGCCGAATTCCCACAGTATTGATTTGATTGTTTTTTTTTTTTTTTTGCAGTTGTGTTTGTCCCACATATTGGATGGATTTGAATGGTTTTAGTGGTAATGCTTAGTGTGGTAACACATCACTTTCAGATCTTGTTCGTCAGAGCCCTTCAGCTTCGAGCCTGATGCAGTGACCAGCGCTCTGAACACACTGCTTGGTTAGTTTGGCTTCTGTTCTCATTAAGACAACGCCGAGTTCCACCTACACTCACCAGACACTTTATTAGTTACACCTGTCCAACCGCTCATTAACGTAAATGTCGAATCAGCCAATCACATGGCAGCAACTCAATGCATTTAGGCATGTAGACATGGACAAGATGATCTGCTGCAGTTCACACCGAGCATCAGAATGGGGAAGAAAAGTGATTTAAGTGACTTTGAACGTGGCATGGTTGTTGGTGCCAGACTGGTCTGAGTATTTCAGAAACTGCTGATCTACTAGGATTTTCACGCACAACCATCTCTCAGAGAATGGTCTGAAAAAGAGAAAATATCCAGTGAGTGGCAGTTCTGTGGGCTCAAATGCCTTGTTGATGCCAGAGGTCAGAGGTGAATAACCAGACTGGTTTGAGCCGATAGAACGGCAACAGTAACTCAAATAACCAGTCGGTACAACCGAGGCCTACAGAAGATCACCTTGTTGAATCTACGCCACGAAGGATTAAGGCAGGTCTGAAGACAAAAGGGGGTCCAACCCGGTACTAGCAAGGTGGACCTAATAAAGTGGGTCCAACCCGGTACTAGCAAGGTGGACCTAATAAAGTGGCCGGTGAGTGTATGTGTATAGTAAATTAGTTCAGGTTGTGGCAATATGTGTGTGCTTCAAAAGGAAACACATCTACTACAACAACAAAAAATTATTATTCTAAGAGCAGCTGCTGTTGGAGCTGTTTTAGGGGAGGTTTGTGCTTTTTTCTTAGTTGTGAAGACCTGTGATGATATAATATCAGGTGGAAAAGATGAAGAACTGGACTCGGATGATTTTGAAGAAGAAGATGAAAATGATGATGAGACAGATGAAGGTTGCTCAGGCTCTCTGGAGCAGGATGGGACCGAGACGTTGGGCAGTCTGAAAAGATATATGGATGAAATGGACCAGGAGCTCCAAGCTACAAATATCGGCCAAAGTTTCACGCATGGCAACAAAGTGAGTCTCTTGTTTCCATGGTGAATCATCAATGACATTACAGTTTAGCTCAAAGCTTAATCCACAACCCCCAAACTGGCCCTTTGTTCTGAATGTACAACATAAAGACCCAATGTTCATTCTAGTGTGCTTTAGTTTAACTGTAACCACATGTCTTGTTTGATATTTCCACCAGGGTGGCGATAGAGCTCCTGCAGCCCAAAACTCCCCACCATCAGCAGCATCTGAACCAGCAGAGGAGGAGCTCCGGCCCCTGGACGTGGACCTTAACTTGGTCACAAATTTACTGGAGTCCCTGGCTTCACAGGCCGGCATGTCTGGGCCGGCCTCGAACCTGCTGCAGAGCCTGGGCTTCCACCTGCCTCCCAACGCAGACAACTCCTGAAGCACACCTGAGGAGCACACCTGAGGAGCACACCTGAGAGCTCACTGCTTAGTACTTCCAGTAGATTTTATGGAAAAATGTCACCAGTGTTACTTCTCTTAGGAAGTTAGAAAGCTGAGGAATATTTTATTTGATATTCAACGTTGTCTGCCTGTGTTACCAGTGTAAAGCTTCAAAGAGGAGATCCTTCACATGTATTTTTGTACAGGTTCATAAATAAAGGCATTTGTGAAGTGTTTTCTGAATTTTGTGAAGTTACAAAAACAAAATGTATTCACAAAATATTTTTAACAAAATGCTGTAAACAAAATGTGTAATGTATTAAGTTCTATTTAATTCAAAATAGTTTCTGGAATGAAATGCTAGTTATACAGTATTTGATCACTGATGAGACGTAGAGCAAGGACAGCACTTTTAACTATGAGCTGTGTAGTTTATTTAAGACCAAGGCAGTGGCATGTTAACCACGTCCACTGGGATTCCTGGGTGTTTGTCCATCCCTGATACCTTATCAGTTATCCAGACATTTCATCTTCCTGCGTTCAAACGGTTCCAGATCACATTAAGCTGACCAGTGTTTGATATGCTGTCCAAACAGAGCACCTTATTTGCTGAAGTGTCCACATATGAATGTGATCCACATAGAGGAGGTCAGTTTCTGATGTTTTTGTTACTGTTCTTTGACAGAAAGCTGTATAATATACGTGGAAGTAAAATATTTTGAAATATATTATTTTGCCATCCATGTAAAAGCAGGCCCATATTGATTTGTAATTGGTCCCACAAGCAGTCAGTCAACGCTGTTGGCCTATTTCCGATTGGCCAGTCTAGAGCAAGTTGTAAAAGGGCAGTGCGAGTCCTCTGGCTGAGTGGAGCAGGGCAGCGGCGAGAGCGGAGAAGTGCAGCGCTGTGATATCCACCAGGAGGTGCTGTAGCGCACCCAGGAGCAGCATACCCAGTAGGTAGCCCAGAAACAGCAAACTATGCCAGTTGCCACTGGCAACCGCCCTGGGGCCGTCTGGGTGCAGAACGCACAGCAGCGCCAGTAACAGGCTCTGGGTCACTGTGAGGGTATAGTAGAGGTCGAAGGTCGAAGTGTGGCCTCGCTCAGTTTGAGCAACCTTTGACAACCAGGCCAGGGAGAGGCTTTGCAGGAACACGCTTAGAGGAGAGTAAAAACACTCCAGCACCTCCATAGTGAACAGACCTTCACGCACTGACAACACACACACACACATACACATATTTTACCTGGAACAGGACATCAGGGTTTTCAGAAACATTCTGAGATATTTTAGTTTTTTTGTTTTTTGCTCATATCAACTTAAATCTTGTCAATAGTCCCTCTGAACAGCTGTCATCCTGAATTGCTGGGAACTGTAGTCTACTACCTGAGACGCTCATGGAGGTAAAGGTCAGTGCCATCAGCAGGCAGGTGAGGTGGGCGTAGCGGGGCGACCTCAGTGCCAGCGGGCAGCCCCAGGCCAGGCTAAGGAGGGGCAGGAGCCGGGCCATGAGAGGGTATAGTCCCGAGTGGGCACCCGCCTCCGCCCACAGTGCCAGGACCGCGTGGGCGCTGCCACACACAGCAGGCAGCAGAAGCCTCTCCGCAAGCCCGAAGGAGAAGGGCTTCAGTTGGATCAGACCAACCGCCTGCATGCTGAGCAAAGCCAGCAGATCCAGGAGCACCTGGAAAACCGTGGAGAACAAATGTGAAAGCAGTTCTAGATACGTCCAAGCACACGGAGCAGCAACATGAACAAACACATATAATAATAATCACTGTGGATTAAAGAGTGTGGGGTACTAGTGGTACTAAACACTCACGTAATGGTACTAAACACTCTTGTAATGGTTTTAAACACTCTTGTAATAGTACTAAACATTCACGCAATGGTACTAAACACTCAAAATGATTAGACTCTTAATTGTACTAAACATTCACTTAATGATATTAGACTTAACCCTAGTTTAATCATACTAAACCCTCCCTGTATCAAAGGACTGAAAGCACATTAGAACTTGGGCCTCACAGGTGAGAAACGTGGGCTCTGAACACCTGAACCAAACAGCAGCTCTAGAGCCTTGCAGCGTGAGCCCTGGTTTCACCTGCCCAAGCGACAGTCTCGTCTCCTTCAGGATGTGATGGTTTCTGTCGCTCTGCCCTCTGCCACACTCCCTAATGCTAGATGATTATTTAACTATAAATCACACTAAATTCACACTTCATCAGAACCTAATGTATTTTTTTTCAAATCTCTAACAAGAAAACACACTTATACTGTTAACGTCACACGTTCTTGGTTCAAGATCATGAATGCATCAGCATGTTCATTGAATGAGTGCGGTGGTGATTTTACTCAAGCAGAATTTTCTAGTAATAAAGAACCAAAAAGCGAATACACTGGTATTCACTGAGGCAGCAGGCTGAGGAGCGTGTCAGTGTTTCCCAGTCCTTTCTCCTGTAGTTGGCTGGACAACACTGGTTTAGTCCAAAGGTGAGCTCTTAAACCTCCCTTTGTAAAACTCCTGTTTTGTACATTTTATCTACCAACTCTCTGCTGGAGGTACTATCTGGAGGTACTATCTGGAGGTACTATCTGGAGGTACTATCTGGAGGTACTATCTGCTTCACACACCCAGGGTTTTGTCATTAGGTAGTATTGATTGTCCTGCAATATCACTGTGGACACACACACCCACAATAAGTGCACTATCACACAGACCAGGAATTATGGAACCAAGACCAACCCTAGCTGGAAGTAAATTCTGCAGGGTTGTATGTCTCCAGAACCTGGAACCAGGGACCCCCAAGGATCCAGACACTGGACAGAACCTCCCCACAGCTTTAACCAGAAGACTCAGGGTACCTGCATGAGAGCGAGGGGTGCTGCATACGGGTAGTGGTACTGGGGCATGAAGATCCCACACAAAAAACTGTGCAGTTGGTCTGCCAGAGCATACAGCACCACGAACAGCAGGGCGGCGCCACAGAGCAGGAGTGGAGCCAGGGCTTTAGAAATGTCGCACACACACGTCCTCAGTGCAGGAAGATGGCATAGCCGCAGCCATACAGAACTGAGAGACAGAGAGAGAGAGAGACAGAGAGAGAGAGACAGAAAGAGAGAACTATGAGGATGATGGACTGAGAGGAAATGTCCTCAGTATATACTATAATGTATGTCCTCAGTATATACTATAATGTATGTCCTCAGTATATACTATAATGTATGTCCTCAGTATATACTATAATGTAT
>JAOXYF010000011.1:19215982-19235416 GCA_028565775.1 Sternarchorhynchus goeldii
TGTGTGTGTGTGTGATCTAGAGAGCCTGGTACTAAAGGACACCAGCGATGGTTAGTGTGTGTGTGTGTGTGTGTGTGATCTAGAGAGCCTGGTACTAAAGGACACCAGCGATGGTTAGTGTGTGTGTGTGTGTGTGTGTGTGTGTGTGCGTGTGATCTAGAGAGCCTGGTACTAAAGGACACCAGTGATGGTTAGTGTGTGTGTGTGTGTGTGTGTCAGTACAGGTGTACTGTGTAGGGGAAGGTACTTTTGTTCAATACTAACAATCAATAGAATGCCTGTAGATTGACTTAATCTACTGTCCCTCCTCCTCTCCCTCCCTTTCCCTTTCTTTTTCTCTCTCTCCCTCGTTCTCTCTTTCTTTCTCCCTCGTTCTCTCTCTCTCCCTCGTTCTCTCTCTCTCTCTCTCATTCTCTCTCTCTCTCCCTCGTTCTCTCGTTCTTTCTCTCTCCCTCGTTCTCTCTCTCATTCTCCCTTTCTCTCCCTCGTTCTCCCTCTCTCCCTCGTTCTCTCTCGTTCTCTCTCCCACGTTCTCTCTCTCTCATTCTCTCTCTCTCTCTCTCTCGTTCTCTCTCTGTCTCCCTTGTCCTCTCTCTCTCTCTCTCTCTCTCTCATTCTCTCTCTCTCTCCCTCGTTCTCTCTGCAGGGTTTATCTCTAATCTAACTGTGCAGAGGCAGCACTTTCCCACTGATGAAGACCAGAATGGAGCTGCCAAAGCTTTGCTTCGCCTGCAGGACACGTACCAGCTGTCAGCCGGTGAAATCTCCGCTGGAGACCTGCCTGGTGAGGGTGTGTGTGTGTGAGGGTGTGTGCGAATGTGTGATTGTTTTTGTCTGTATACATTCAGCTTTTAAGAACCACTAAGACTGAAGTAAGCCCTCGAATCTGAAAGGCCTCGCTCGTTATTCACTCAGCTAAGTGACATTTATACTAGTTTACTAATTAATAGTTACTGAACAATAAGACTGTCGTGTAAGTGGTACATGTGTGATTAAACATATCTGCATGATTTAATTAGGAAAGGACCTGAACACTGTCCTTGAGAAGTCATGTGACCAAACACTGTCCTTGAGAAGTCATGTGACAGTCAAACAGTCAAACACCTGTTTTTAATGCCCTGTCCTGTGCGTTTGTTTGTGTCTGTGTATGTGATACAGGTGTCGTGTATAAGAGTCGGATGACGGTGGAAGACTGCTTCGAACTGGGCAAGATCGCTTACGTGGAGGTGGATTACTATCACACCGAGCTGTGGATGAGCCAGGCGCTCAGACAGCTGGACGATGGTGAGGAATCCCCCGTCGACAAGGTCACCGTCATAGACTACCTCAGTTACGCCATCTACCAGCAGGGGGAGCTGGACCGCGCACTGGAGCTCACCAAGAGGATGCTCCGGCTGGGTAAGACCCTCGGCCCCGGGGCTCCAGAACGGACCCCCCTCTTTATACAGCCAGCTGATCATTCATGGCTGTCTGTTATTAATGATCATTCATGGCTGTCTGTTATTAATGATCATTTCCTAATTGTGTTGTTCTTTGCAAGCAGTGGCATGTAAAAAGCATCCAAAATTACTTGTGACAAAATGGAAGTCAGATTACAATGTTTATTTGGTTAATTGTGTGTACGTGTGTGTGTGTGTGTGTGTGTGTGTGTGTGTGTGTGTGTGTGTGTGTGTCAGACCCCACCCACCAGCGGGCAAACGGGAACCTGAAGTTTTTCGAGTTCCAGCTGCAGAAACAAAGGAAGGTGGAGCAGGTGGAGGAGTCGGCAGACAGACAGATGGTGAAGCGTGATGCACAGATGAAGCGCTCTAAGGACCCGCTGCCTGAAAGGAGAAGATACGAACAGCTGTGCCGAGGAGAAGGTGTGAAGATGGTGAGCTACACACACACACACACACACACACACACACACACACACCTGATCTCACCATATAACGGTTCTCTGGTTAATTATTCAGTTACTGTCATTTTGTCTTTCATCTGCTTTTGTATTTGTTTCTATTCTTTAAACCTTTTTCTTTTTGTTGTTTTCAATCACAGTTTGACATAACATGCCTTGTGTCTCTCTGACTCTCTCTCTCTGACTCTCTCTGTCTGACTCTGTCTGTCTCTGACTCTCTCTCTCTGACTCTCTGTCAATCTATCTGACTCTCTCTGTCTGTCTCTGTCTCTCTCTATCTGACTCTCTCTGTCTATCTCTCTGACTCTCTGTCTGTAGACTCCTCGCAGGCGTAGCCGTCTTTTTTGCCGTTACTTTGACAATGGGCGAAAGCCTCGTTTGCTATTGGCTCCCGTCAAGCAAGAGGATGAGTGGGACCGCCCCCACATTGTGCGTTTCCATGACATTATCTCCAATTACGAGATAGAGAAGGTTAAAGAGCTGGCGAAGCCCAGGGTAAGTTGGGATCTTTGGAGCTGCTGGGTCTGGACTTCACGGGATGGTTCTGGGTTCAGTGAGGTTTCAGCACTGCAAAGCTGCAGATATTTCAAAAGCAGCTTTAATATCATGCGCGTGTAATGATTGTGGCCCACCGCCCACCCAGTTCACAGAAGAACCTGGTTTTGGTAGCCCTGCCTAATCACATCTCATAGATGTTCAAGTTCAAGAACATCTCATAGATGTTCAAGACTTTGAGACTAGTTTAAATGTAAGTCTGTTGCATTTGTAACAACTCAGCCATCATAATTACTGCCCATCTGGTTTGAAAACATTTGAAAAAAAAGTTACAACCATCACTTATTTCTGTTGGTCACTGTTTAAAAAAAGAAATGGTTGTTTCTGTGGGACACCATGAAGGATCTGGTAGTTTAGTACAGGAGAGGAGCTGTCAGACTTTACTTAACTGACCAGTCCAGAGACACAGCAGGAACATCTCAAATGACCTCAGAGAGACAGGCAGAGAGAATGAGAATTACTATGATTTATTATTACAGTTTACAATAAACAACTAAATACAGTTACACGAAGAAACAGACCTCACATAAGAGAGAGAAAGAAAGAGAGACAGAAACAGAGAAAGAGAGAGAGACAGAGAGAGAGACAGAGAGAGAAAGAGAAAGAAACAAAGAGAGATGGAGAAAGAGAAAGAAACAGAAAGAGACAGGGAGAAAGAGAGATAAAGAGAGAGAGACAGAAAGATGAGAGAGAGAGAGCGAGAGAAAGAGAAAGAAACAAAGAGACAGGGAGAAAGATAAAGAGAGAGAGACAGAGAAAGAGAGATAAAGAGAGACAGAAAGAGAAAGAGAGACAGGGAGAAAGAGATAAAGAGAGAGAGACAGAGAGATAAAGAGAGAGACAGAGAGAGAAAGAGAAAGAGACAGGGAGAAAGAGAAAGAAACAGAAAGAGAGACAGGGAGAAAGAGAGATAAAGAGAGAGAGACAGAGAGAGAGAGAAAGAGAGAGAGACAGAGAGAAAGAAAGAAACAGAAAGAGAGACAGGGAGAAAGAGAGCTAAAGAGAGAGACAGAAAGATAGAGAGAGAGAGAGACAGAGAGACAGGGAGAAAGAAAGAAACAGAGAAAGAGAGAGAGAAAGAGAGAGAGAAAGAGAAAGAAACGGAAAGAGAGACAGGGAGAAAGAGAGAGAGAGAGAGAGAAAGACAGTGGCACCCAGAGTGTGGAGTGTGCGGTATTAACCCCATTCTGGCCTTTCAGCTCCGAAGGGCCACTATATCGAACCCCATCACAGGTGTACTTGAGACTGCCTCATACAGGATCAGCAAGAGGTAAGGCCACGAAAGGGGGCGTGGCCACTGCAGGAGGGGCCGGCTGTACCGCCATCTTTCTGCGATTGTTCTCCACAGCCCCAGAATTCCCCTGCAGAAACGCACAGTGCCAGCAGAACACTCAGGACTCTGGAACCCATTCTAGATTCTCCAGAAACCCATATTTTAGAATGTTCGATTTCATACTCCAAAAGATTCCATGTAACGACCAGAGATGTTGCCTAGAACACTCTAAGTGTTATTATCAGGCGTATCAGTCGTGAGCCAATGGGCTGAGAGAATCCTGTGTCATGTGATCGTGCTGAGGAGTTCTGGGGTCCATAGCTGCTTGCAAGGGTTCGAAAGAAACACAGTGACATGTGCTGTTCTCTGTGTTTTCTCCTCCAGCAGTATTAACACACTCTGACTGCAGTGCTACAGGGAGGAGTATCTCCACAGCCACACGCAAACCACTGGGCTCTGCAGTGCACATTTATTCCTGCAGATGGCAGCAGATGCACTAGTTCGTAGTCACTGCACTGATGGGCTCAAGGTCTTTCATTTGTTCTTGGACTGTACCTGCTAAATTAGCTTCATTGTAATGTTGGTGTAGGCATGTGTTCATTTGTCCCTGTCTCACTGCTGGTCACCATTTAGTATAATAAACCTTGCTAACTGCCTGTCTCTCTCTCTCTCTGTCTCTCTCTGCCTATTCCTGTCTTCCCTCTCTCTCTCCATATATTTCTACTATACTTTCTCTGCTTATTCTCTCTCTCTCTCTCTCTCTCTCTCTCTCTCTCTCTCTCTCTCTCTCTCTCTCTCTCTCTCTCTCTGGGAATAGCTAAGACGTGCCACTGTTCATGATCCAATTACAGGAAAACTCACCACTGCTCAGTACAGAGTCTCCAAGAGGTAAGAGGTTAAACAGGGTCAAAGGTCGAGGCTCAGAGGCTAGACTCTTCCTGGTCCCGTGTTTTAGTATAAAGCAGTATTGTGGGTGACTTTGACCTTTCTAATCCCTTCAGATGAACCTGGTTCTTTTTGATAGCTAGGCTCGTTAGTTCTGCTCAGGCTCATGTGTGGGAAGTCTTGCCTTCTCAGCGCATAACTGGTCCATCCAGAAACCTCAGAAGTGGTTTCCTCTTCCTGACCAGCTCTTCCCATTCTTGACATGGGACTTGGTTTCCATGGCGCCTCACCATGGGCTGCATGACTACGTGTGTGTAGCTTCACGTTAGACAAAACAGTGTCACACACACACACACACACACACACACACACACACACTCAAGTGATGGTGTTCTGGGTTCATATTTGGACAGGATTAAACGGTTACCTGTGATTAGGGTGGTAACCAGGAGCTTGCTTCACTGTAGTGCTGTGATAGGGTTACTTCATCGATGATGGATATCTATGATGGATTTGATTGGCTGTCCCGTTTCCCCCTTTGCTCCCACCAGCCTGAGCCCCGCCAACTACATTCTTGCAAGAGGAGCAAATGTTTCTGCTGAGCTGGATTTTACACCAACCCTTGTTTTTGTGCAGGCATATTAAAAGCCACCCAAATACCAACTGCAAATAAGTTATAGTTTATATGAGATTATACACACGCAGGTACACACAGGTACACACACATGCGGTTTTAAACAGTGGCTGTAATGGCTCACTGATGTGAAGCTTCGGATGGACAGATTCTTTAACTCTTTGATTTCTTTTTCCTCTTCCTCTCAGTTATACATTTGGCTTAAACAGCAGTGTGTTCAGTGTTCAGTAGATCAGTATGTGTTCAGTGTTCAGTAGATCAGGATGTGTTCAGTGTTCAGTAGATCAGTATGTGTTCAGTGTTCAGTAGATCAGCATGTGTTCAGTAGATCATAGTGTTAAACTTAGACACACCCATACTTACACTGACACACACACACAGACAGAATTAATTATCTTTGGTCCTGCATAACCAGCCATTTGAGTCTGTTGACTAAAATAACCCTTAAACTCGATATACATAGAAGGACCCAGTCACTCTGCTTCACACACGCTGAGAGGTTTAACTGACCCCATTCATTATGTGTGTGTGTGTGTGAGAGTCTTTGGGTGGGGCTCCTGTAACCATGTTTTTTCTAGTTTGGCTTTAATCTGTGGGACTTTTGTATGGTTGTAATGGACAGGAGCATGTGTACCTACAGGGGTGTAAGGAGGATGTTTCCTTAATCTGAGACACACTGAGAGAGAGACACTGAGAGAGACACACTGAGAGAGACTGAGAGAGACACTGAGAGAGACACACTGAGAGAGAGACACACTGAGAGAGGCTGAGAGAGACACACTGAAAGAGACACTGATAGAGAGATACTGAAAGAGAGAGAGAAAGAGAGAGACTGGTCAACGGGAGAGAGAGAGAGAGAGAGGAGGAGAGACAGGGAGAAGGAAAGAAAGATTAACGTATCACTGTAGCAACAGATTTTTCCATGTGGCGCCAATAACCAGAATTGCAAAATGATGTTTTGACACTGGAAAAACATTTTTTATAAATCTTTCAGATCTCCACCACCCCCCCTCTAAATGTCTGTCTCTCTTTTTCTGACTCTCTCTCTGAAGGTCTCTTTTTCTGACTCTCTTGAATGCCTTTCTTCGTAACTGACTGCTTCCTCGCTGCATGTGTAAGAGAAAACACTGAAGGAGAGGAAGAGGAGCACACATTCCTGTCTCCTCCCTCACCCTGTCCTGTCTTCTGACTACTGTACTCACACTGAACGAGGGTCAGTACTGAACTAGGGTCAGTCTCCTCACTACTGTACTCACACTGAACGAGGGTCAGTACTGAACTAGGGTCAGTCTCCTCACTACTGTACTCACACTGAATGAGGGTCAGTACTGAACTAGGGTCAGTCTCCTCACTACTGTACTCACACTGAATGAGGGTCAGTACTGAACGAGGGTCAGTCTCCTCACTACTGTACTCACACTGGACGAAGGTCAGTACTGAACGAAGGTCAGTCTCCTCACTACTGTACTCACACTGAACGAGGGTCAGTACTGAACGAGGATCAGTCTCCTCACTACTGTACTCACACTGAACGAGGGTCAGTACTGAACGAGGATCAGTCCGGTTTAATCCACAAAAGCTTCAGTAGTCACATTGCATTTGCTCTTTCACATTTCATTCCAAACATGAAGTAAATAATCTGAGTTCATTTCCTTTTAGCATAATTAAGTAATTAATTTGTTTGACTCCTCCCTCTTCCTGCCCCTCTCTCTGCCCTTGTCTCTAGTGCTTGGTTAACAGCTTATGAGCACCCAGTGATTGAAAAGATCAACCAGCGAATTGAGGATGTCACAGGTTTGGACGTGGACACAGCGGAGGAGCTACAGGTGAGGGGCAGGGCTCTGAAACATGCAGTTGACCAATCAGATATTTACAATTCCTTATGACCTAGGCAGCTCCCATATTAGCGGTGGGGGGAGTGGCCTCGTGTTCCCTCAGGTGTGGGAGGTGCTGAAGGTGTGGGAGGTGCTGAAGGTGTGGGAGGTGCTGAAGGTGTGCTTTCTTTCAGGTTGCAAACTATGGAGTAGGAGGACAGTATGAACCTCACTTTGACTTTGGCAGGGTGAGGCCTCCTCAGTGATAAACAACAAAAATCATTCAACAATGATACTTTCAAGGGGTTGAATTAAACGTGTGTGTGTGTGTGTGTGTGTGTGTGTGTGTGTTTCTGTACACACAGAAAGATGAGCCGGATGCGTTTAAAGAACTGGGCACTGGAAACAGAATCGCCACCTGGCTCTTCTACGTGAGCTGATTCACTCATGTGTTCACCATCTGATTCACTCATCTGTTCACCGTCTGATTCACTCATCTGTTCACCGTCTGATTCACTCATCTGTTCACCCTCTGTTTCACTCATCTGTTCACCGTCTGATTCACTCATCTGTTCACCGTCTGATTCACTCATCTGTTCACCGTCTGTTTCACTCATCTGTTCACCGTCTGATTCACTCATCTGTTCACTGTCTGATTCACTCATCTGTTCACCATCTGTTCATCTTTATTCGTTCACCCCTCCATTGTTATTGTTCCATTCCCCTCTGTCTCCTATGAAATCTACCATTATTCACTGGAGTCACTTTGCTTGTTTCTCAACCCACAACAATGTGTTAAATGAATTGTTAAGTGGATCATTTTATCTGATGATATTTATTTCAATAATGTTCAGTGTATAATAGTTGGCTTTTATATATTTTATTGCTGTTCATTGATAGATTATAGTACAATTCTTTCTGTGTACAACATAAACATGGAGTTTGTTGACTTGTAGATGAGTGACGTGTCAGCAGGGGGCGCTACTGTATTCACAGATGTTGGGGCTGCAGTGTGGCCTAAAAAGGTAACAATCTAATCCACGATTGGTCATGGTATAATGACCCTAACTGTGAAAAGTTAACAATCTAATCCACGATTGGTCATGATATAATGACCCTAATCCGTGATTGGTCATGGTATAATGACCTTAACTATGAAAAGGTAACAATCTAATCCACAATTGGTCATGGTATAATGACCCTAATCCGTGATTGGTCATGGTATAATGACCCTAACTGTGAAAAGGTAACAATATAATCTGATTGAACATGATATAATGACTCTAATGCTTAAAAAAAGTATCAATATAGTCCATAATTGGACACGATATCCTGACTCTAATGCTAAAAAGGTAATTATCTAATCCATGATTGGACTCTGCTGGTACTATATACTAGTACTATATACTGTGTTATTTTCATCTGCGTTAGTTTGTATGATGGTGTGAGGTTTTGGCGTGTTTTGTGTGTATTTGGTGCGTGTTGCAGGGAACAGCCGTGTTCTGGTATAACCTGTTTGCCAGCGGGGAGGGAGACTACAGCACGCGGCACGCTGCCTGCCCTGTGCTTGTGGGCAACAAGTGGGGTGAGTGTTCTACTGCCCTGGGGTGAACCATACTGGGGTATTTGTTTCAAAAACTATTAGACAGCTTGATCTGCAACCTTGATCTTGAGGGTCTTTCTTCATTCTGTGATATACTGAGGTTGACTGGTCTTAGTACTTGGATAAACTTGAATAACTCGGGTTTAAAACCAAACCGAGGACGTCTCAGTAAATCCCGAGCTCTGTTAAACAGAGCCGGTTGAAAGCACGACCTCCTGCAGTAGCCCTACAGGGCCGCGAGCTCCGTGTGTGCCCAGAAGTTTCCAAAGCGTTCTCCTCATTCCCGCTGTCTCTGCTCCGGCCCTCCAGTGTCAAACAAGTGGATCCATGAAAGAGGGCAGGAATTCCGGCGGCCGTGTGGCCTCAGCGAGTCGGAATGACGAAGGGAACATGATTTCTCCTCTTCTCCCCTTTGTACTCTCCTTCCTCATCACTTCTTCCCGTGAAGCCCCAGGATACCCTGAGCTCTCTGGATGCTGACTGTCTCCCCCCACTCCCTCCATCTATCTCCACTTCCACCAGGCTCGGAGCCTGTTGCCCAGGTGGAGGTCTCTGAGTAGAACATTCAACTGCCACCTGGAGGTGTGCAGGTCCTGTTCTTTAAGGGCTGGTTTCATGGATTAAGCCTAGTCTTGTACTAAATTGTAATGTCAGTGGTGATTCACAGTCAAAAGCCCTTTTTAGTCTTGGGTTAGGACCAGTCTTGGTATATGGACTCACACACACACACACACACACACACACACACACACACACACATCATGTGTTCAAACACATTTTAGTTTTAATGTGTTTGAAGCTGAAACTTGAACCACTGAAACAAACAAACACTCCAAACAGAACAGAGAGAAAGAGAAGAGTTAAGAGGCACAAAACATCCAGTTTTTCACACTTTGTAAAGCTGAGATCGATTTTAGGAATTATTTTCTGACCAAAACAACTACTTTAAATACAAACATTCAGAAGCCTTAATTAAAACTAAACGAGGGTTTGCACATTCAATCAGGTTTGTTTGCTTGTTTGTTTTTCTTTCAAGAAACTAAACCAAACACAAGAGATCCAGAGCCCTGGGGTCAACATTTTCTATTTATCTTAAGAGGTCAAAAACGTTTTTAATGTGATTTTGTGTGTATGGAAATATGTTTTTGAAAGTGTGATATTTTCTACTGAAATAAAAGTAAAGTGCCAATTCGTGTTCTATTCTTTGTCTGCAAACGGAAACTTATGACTCTTAGTTGGAGCAATTAAACTTTTTAAGTTGTCCGTCAGATTACTTTTGCGCCCCCTTGTGTTCGCTTAATGAAACGGCATCCATTTGGTTAAGAACAGCGCCCTTGGCTTTTCTAGTCTCATTTGGAAAACAACAACAGAACAAACAAAGACATTCTATAAACATTCCAGCTCCATGCGGTGACCCAAGTAAGCGTGCATGTGTGAGGGAACCGTCGTACACCGCAAGGACGGTGGGATTTTAAATAAATAAAAAGGACCCTTTCAATTACTAATAGTTTTTTTAATGTATTGAAATATTTCATTTTGAAATGTTGCCTTCTGTACACATATTGATTAATCAAATGGACAGTGCTTACAGTCTATCAGCTAGACATCACTGTAATCAATGAAAAAGTCTGAACTAATGAACAGACTGCACAAGGGAAACAGCACAAATCCACAAATGGTGATCCGTGAAAATAGTGACTGCAGTGGAACCAAACTGCTACATAAACTATTCAGACTGTAACTCATATTTATGGAAACCAAAGTACAATAATAATAGGATAAATGTTATATACTGAACGATGAATGTGAATAAATTCTGGTCAGATGGAATGACTTCACCTACTGGGAAGTTGTAGATAGAGCTGAAGGCCACTATCAGAGTAACCAGGTCTCTCATAACACCTGAGCAGAGCCACAGACTGATTGACTCCATGCCACAATGCATTGCTGCAGTAATCCAGGACAAAGGAGCCCCAACTAAATACTGAGTTCTGTACATGTTCATACTCTTCATGTTCAAACTTTTCAGTTGGTCAACATTTCTAAAAATCCTCTTTTTGTACTGGTCTTAAGGAATATTCTAATTTTCTGAGATACTGAATTTGAGATCTTCATTCAATCATTAAAATTAAAAGAAATAAACATTTGACATGTATCTGTCTGTGGTTAATGAATGAATATAAAAGTTTAACTTTTTGAATGGAATTACTGAATTAAATCAACTTTTTCATGATAGTCTAATTTTATGACCAGCACCTGTATATGTATGTCAGATCGAGCAACACCGCATCTGGCCACCAGAGGTCTCACTCCCCGGAGTGCTTGCATCCCAGGGTTTTTCCAGAACACCTGTTCTGTATCTATATAGCCTCTCAGTTCACTCGTTCGCTGCGAAGGATTGCCTACCTTAGTGTTTGCATTCTGAGTGTTTTCTCCTGATTACTCTGCCAGGTTTATTCGGACTCCTCTTTTATTCGGATTTCTGCTGTTGTCTTCGTGTTTGCTGACCCTGTTCCTCCTATTAAAGACGATTCTATTGACCTGCACATGGAAATGAAATGAAATCTAATGAAATCAAATAAAGCAACATCACTTAAAGAAAAAAACGTGTGTGTGTGTGTGTGTGTGTGTGTGTGTTAGAGGGGTGGGGAGAGGAAGACAGACAGAGAGACAGACAGACAGGCAGGCAGAGGGAGTGAAGGGGTGGGAGTCCCAGCGTGCCAGGGCGGAGGAGCAGACGGTCATGTGACCTGTTAGTACTAATTGATACCAGCGCTTTCCACCGCGCGGTTACGGCACGCAGACGGTGGTCAGAACGTTGTAAGCGACTGCACGAGTAAGTGAACGCAAAAGTGACCAAAGATAGTTAACGGGGGAAACCGAGCGCCAGAGAACGTCTAAAATCCGTGAACTGAACTCATTCGGAGTTAAAAGTATCAAAGCTCACCAAAACTACCAGCTGGACTCGCGCACGGGAATACGACGGAAAGATGACTCAGACAGAGATTCTGGTGCCATACGACAACGGATACGACCAGGATGAGTACATGATACAAGAGGAAGAGTGGGACCGCGACCTTCTGCTGGACCCAGCCTGGGAGAAACAGCAGCGCAAGGTAAGAGGAACGCAACACGTTACCAAAGCGCGCGTCCCTAACAGGGATACTATATCTACCACAATTAAACGGCACAAACAAACGGTTTCGTGATTGTGAACTTTGGCCTACGGAGGAATGTCATGGCGTTAATTTGGGCATAGTTAGAGGTCTGGGTTAGAGGCTCCTCTTCAGTCAGGCACGGATGCGGTGGGTACCGGCTAACAATAGTCCAACAGCTTCGCTCTTGGAGACCGCAGCCGCTGCGCTGATACGCTTGGTATGCGAACTGTCAACAGATGCTGCTAACACATGATGACGTCCTTGGGATTAGAATGGATGCTGGGACTAATTTTAGTTCCACTGTAGTGGGTTAATCCGATGTCCTTGCTCAGGAATTCCTTTGTTTGTAAAAATGGCACGGAATTGCGCGCCGGGCCAACGCCAAGTGATGAATCTTACCAGCGTGCATCAGAGATTACTGGAGACGTTTGGCTGTGCGCCTTTATTCATTTTTTTGTCTGATCGATTCTTACCGAGCAGTAAAATATAGTGATAAAACAACAGCATCTCAACCTTCCTAAAGGCAGGTCTCACACACACATACACACAAATACACACACAATGACCCACAGTGTGTGTGTGTACACATGTACACACACCTACTTGTGCATGCCTCCCCACTCACACACACACAAAGACACACAGAAGCACATAGACACAAACACACACACACACACATGCTCATACATACACGCACTCAGACACGCATGTTCTCCTGGTACTGGGGATCACCACCATAGAGAGTAATGCAGTTCTGTGAAAATGAATGTCTGATGCCATTAAGGACACTATAACAGCATAGACTGTTCTGTTCAACACAGATGTGACCCAGCTAAAAACACCAGGGGCTCAGGGTTCACAGAACTCGCCTTGAACTGCAACAGGTGTGGGAAAAGTGGGTAATGTAACAATCAGAATTAATCTGAATCAGAGAGAGAGAGAGAGAGAGAGAGAGAGAGAGAGAGAGAGGGAGGGAGGGGCAGAATTCTCTATCCCGTAAAAGGTTCCAATGTTCTAAACATCTTTTGGAGATGTTTCCACTCTTGTACATTGCATTTTTGAATGGCTTTGCTTTAACGTAACTATTCTCTTTGTACAGTATGTTTAGTGGTACGGTCTAATCTACGGTTACGCAAATTCAGAAAATACTGCATTTAATTTTTGGTGTTAATTTTGGTTAATTAAAAACCCTTGACCATGTTGTTCTTTTTTGAGCTAATTTTTGTTGTTAAAAACTTTAAATCAATAATTACTAGAGAACTGTACATGAATCAAAACAATTTTTTTTCTAGATGCACCTTGTAGAACTGGCTTGTAAATCACTCACTCACTCTTACACACACACACACAGACACTTAATCACGTTAAAACAATTCCCCGCACTGGTGGCACTGAAATAGCTTTGGTGCATCGGATCAATGACACTGTGTCCTCGTTTCTTTAACAGCGAATGCGTTTTAAACAGAACTTTACATTTTAACTTTACATTGTAATTCTCCTTCGCTATAATTCTGGAGACAATAATCGTTTTTTTTTGCATGGTCATCCAAGCCTCTTGAATCGTACTTTATCACATGTCTGTTCAACCGTGTGTTTTGTAAAAGGACGTGTTGGACTCGGCTCTCTGGCCTGTCTTTATCTTAGTTCTGCTCTAGCTGACCATCACTCTGCTCTCCACAAATGAATGGAATTCTTTCCCATCCAATCAGTCTGCACAGCGACGTGCGACCTGCAGGTCAGGGCTAGCTCTCCAGCCCCAAGCTTGGCTCGCAGGACCATTATCGGAGATGTCTGAGTAGATGGAGTTAAAATTAACTCCTTACCTCAACAGGAATGCACTCTGGACTCTACCAAGAGCTTTGATCCGTCCCGCGATGTCTGCATTGAGTCCGGTTCTGTTTTTAACGGATATGAGCACAAGATCAATTCCATTCACGCCACACACATTTACACTACACTATTTACGCTTTACACTACAGACAGGATCTCTGTAAAAATGCGGAACGATCTCATTCATGTTTGTGGGTAGTGTTAAACTAGTCAACTAAAAACTGAAATAAACTTATGGACGGGTTTATTATGTGCTAAGGTTAAAGAAATAAACCGTGTTAAGAAGTTGCTTTTTGTATTTGAATACGGAAAACCTGCTGGTCCACTTCTTTCATCAAACAAAAATCTGAACAAAAACTGAACAATTTTCTGTGAATATTTTTGTGATGTTGCCAAATGATTGCTCTTTTAAAAATACACATTGTGTTTTATTTTGAAAATAAAAATGTTTAAAACATTTTTAAAACATTGTTTCTATCTTTCAGGTAAGAACCATTGGTAAGGGTCATTGGTAAGAATTTTTGCTGAGGATGTTTAGTTGGGGTTTTTGGGATTTGTTAAGGGTTTTTGGTAATGGTGTTTGGTAATGGTCTAGTAAGAGTGTTTGGGTAAGGATCTGTGGTAAAAGTGTTTGGTAAGAGTTTTTGTTAAGAGTTAGGATTATGTTTAGGCTGTATCCTTGCTTAAGTTAAGCTTCAGGACAGGACAAAGGTCTGGATGTGGACCAGGTTAGTGCTATGAAATGGTTTATGGATCTAGGATTTATAGATCTAGATGTATTAGTGTAGGATTTGGTTTAAGACCTTACTTTAAGATGGGGGTCATTGTATGTGTGTATCTACAGACTTTCACTGCTTGGTGTAACTCCCATTTGCGAAAGGCTGGCACTCAGATTGAAAACATTGAAGAAGACTTTAGAAATGGCCTCAAACTTATGTTACTTCTCGAAGTCATTTCAGGTAGGTTACACCCACGTCTGCACACACATGTACGTGTGTGTGTGTGTGTGTGTGTGTATGCAAGCACAATAATACTCTCATACTCCATTAATAATTGTATATTTATATAATAATTTAATATTTTGCATAATTTGCTTACATCCATTTGTCAGGTGTTTGCTCGTCTTATAAAATCTGCAAATATTTGTGGAAACAGCTCTTCCACATCCCTCTTTTAACTGAGATCACTTCCTGTTCCAGGTGAGAGGTTACCAAAGCCTGACAGAGGGAAAATGCGTTTTCACAAGATTGCGAATGTCAACAAAGCCCTTGACTTCATCACCAGCAAAGGAGTCAAGCTCGTCTCAATTGGAGCCGAAGGTGTTTTTCCATTTCACCCATGAACCACATGCATGAACATCTCCATTGGTCCCAGTTTTGGACAGATGTCATATCACTCGTGGCTCCACCTAAGCAATCTTCTGTGGTTTCAGCTGAAGATAAACATAGTTAATTTACTGCAGTGTTGTCTGCAAGATCACTGCCACTAAAGTTCTGAATCTTTCCTGGAGTGGTTTTCTCTTGTCATTTCTGTAGAAATTGTGGACGGGAACGTGAAGATGACTCTGGGAATGATCTGGACCATCATCCTACGATTTGCCATTCAGGACATCTCAGTGGAAGGTCTGTAATCATTATAAATATGCTAATAATATGCTAATAATATGTGTATTTACATAGGATTTACTTTACACTTGCAACTGGTTTTACAATGAATAATGAAGATGTCTTTATAGTAAACTATGTACAGTTAATCTAAAAAACGGCAGCTCAGTAAATAAAGAGCCAAGACAAAAGAACAGCCAAGACAAAAGAACAGCCAAGACAAAAGAACAGCTAAGCTAACAGTAATAAAAGTGTCAGGGTCCTGCTAGTACAAACAGTGAAACAGGAGCCTCAGTAAAACCTTTAGTCTTATTGCATCTGATGTGTAGTTTAATTACAACATAAACATGAAGAAAATGTTTTATTAGAGCATTACAGAAATTGTAGGAAGTATCTTTAACCATTTAAATGTAACTGATTTGTAATCTTTACAGTGGGATTTATTTAAAAACCATGCGTGGAAAATATTTTATTAGAAATTCTTCATCGTTACAATTATTAGATAGAAAAACAGGTAAATTGTTTGGGTAATTAGTCAATTCCACTTGTTGTGAGAAAATGTATGAAATGGGGACTGTTTTGTGGAAGCTGTGAAAACGAAGTAGGAACTGTTCTCTGTAACTGTGCTGAACCAGCGAGGAAATTCTGTACCATTTTAGAAACCTCGGCTAAGGAAGGTTTGCTGTTGTGGTGCCAGAGAAAGACTGCCCCCTACAGGAATGTTAATGTACAGAATTTCCATATCAGGTCAGTCTGCTTTATAAATATATTTAAATTATATATTTATACAAATTTATACAAATTCAAAACGCCAGGCAGACAGTAACCTTTTTACATATTACTTACTGTTGTTATTAATAAGCGATAAATTATTGTTGGATAATGTTGGCACTTTAATTTCACCTTTGACCTTTTGACCTTCAACATGACCCCAATGACCCCTTTGTGGTGAAGCTGGAAAGATGGCCTAGCGTTCTGTGCCCTCATACACAGGCACAGACCCGACCTGATTGACTACGCCAAACTGAACAAGGTCTCATGTGTGACCCCACGTTAACCCCTGACATGCTGCCGTTACTACTCAACCTGCCTAGAACCCTTAACACTGGACTGCTGCATGTGACATGAGTCTAATGTTCACTTTTCAGTTGTGGGGTCATGACCTCTGTGTTGAGTACATTCATGTGCACTACTGTTCAAGCTTTCAGATGTGCTGAAGACAACTATGCCTGGGGTCGGTGTGTTTGTGCTGTGTTTGATGAGGGAAGGATGATGGCTCTGAGAACTGCCGAAGGTGCAGCACATGTGTTACGGTGGTGCTGATACAGGATGGTTCTGATGCAGGGTGGTGCTGATACAGGGTGGTGCTGATACAGGGTGGTGCTGATGCAGGGTGGTTCTGATGCAGAGTAGTAATGACCTGTGTAGCCCAGAACCTTGTTTGTTTAACCATCCTGCAGGCAGTTTAAAGGAACTCCCCAGTGTTGATCCCATTCAATAAACACCTGAGCCTGAGTGATTTTAAAATGGTTTTCAGATGTTCTTTGTCAAATGAGTGATTTTACAGTTAGAGACACTTCCCTCAGGCTTTCCCAGGACATGGGTGTAGGGCGTGGGTGTTGGGTGTGGGTGTAGGTCGTGGGTGTAGGACAAGAGCTTAGTTACCGCCTGTAAGTCAAAAATCATGCATTTGACAAAAAGAAAATTAATCTGGACGCTGAATAAAATGAACTCGAGCAACAAGGCACAAGTATTTCTTTTAGATTCTCCTCCCAGCTCTGGTTCCTGTCATTCATGGTGAACTATGGATTGTTGAGGAGCAAATTGTTTAGTGTATCAGCAGGTCTTTATGAGCAGGTCTGTACCAGCAGTTCTTTACGAGTAGGTCTGTATCAGCAGGTCTTTATGAGCAGGACTGTATGCATGCTGAATAAAGCTTGGCTTTTCACTGGGTTTTTGGTACTGACAGATGGAATAACATCTCTCCCCACATTTCCCAGAAGACAATGCTGGGCTCCCTGTTGGCATCCAGGCCCAGAATAGCACACAGGAATGTGCTCCCCTTGTGTCTGACAGATGCTTTCGGATAAACCGACCGTGGGGATTCTCGTTCCAGAGCAGTTTCCAGAACCACAGGCGTGGAATCCCCCGCTCTGTCACGTGACCTGCTGGGTACAACACTTCTCCACGCGTTAGTGGGGTTTGTAAAAGACTCGGTTGTATTACCACACCTTCTGTCATCCTGAGTTTCCCTCTGTGAACCATTTCCCTGTAGCCTTAAAGTTTGGATCAGGAGCACAGCTGCAGGGTTCTCCAGGTTCTCCGGGTTCTCCAGGTTCTCCGGGTCATGATGTCCGTACATTCAGGAGATATCCTTTAGCATTCATCGGTTGCCATAGCAGCAAACAGCAGTTACAAGAGTTTTAGCACTAAACCGACAACCTTTGTTTTCAGGGAACAGGAGCTTTACGGTTGCCGTGGCAGTGATGCATGTAGTCTCCAGTTGCTGGGATGTGGGGAGTTTAAACTGGGTTTTGATGAACAGGTGCCTCCAACTGGATGTTTGTTGGGGATTTAATAGTCACTGAAGTTTAAGGATTTTTTTTTTAGAATGGCCGGGTCAGTCAGTCTGGTAAAGGGTCAGTTGAATGGTGAACACACTTACACACACACACACACCCTGCTCAGCTGTTGCAGTTGGCTCCAGGTAAGCCTATACAGGATAATCTAGAGATTCTTAGCCCAGACTCATTGCTCCCTGCTCAGGCACAGAGCCATCAGAAAGCCCCTGTGTCTCATGGATCTGCTGCAGCTGATGATTTCATACAGAGAAAAATACAGACAGAGTGTAACAGAGACATCAGTTGCCCAAGACTGAGAAAAGCATCTGAGAATAGAACAGAACAGCATCTGAGAATAGAACAGAACAGCATCTGAGAATAGAACAGAACAGCATCTGAGAATAGAACAGCTCCCAGCAGGAGTTCTGTGAACTAAACTCACTATGAGAAGCTTGGATGCTGTGTTTGAGCTGATAATACTCCAGACTAATGTATCATTTGGACTATAGAACCACATCTATTAGGCGATGACCAGTTTGTGATGGTCTTTGTACCTAACCATGTAAAAACGTGAGTTTTCTCCATGTGTGGTGCATGTACTTCCAGGGTATGTGAGTGTTGTACCACACTGACGTGAGAGTGTGTGTGGAAGCCCAGTGTATGTGAGTGTTAACCCACACTGACGTAAGAGTGTATGTGGAAGCCCAGTGTATGTGTGTGTTGTGCCACACTGACATGAGAACGTGTGTGGAAGCCCAGGGTACGTGAGTGTTGTCCCACACTGACGTGAGAGTGTGTGGGGAAGCCCAGGGTACGTGAGTGTTGTCCCACACTGACGTGAGAGCGTGTGTGGAAACCCAGGGTATGTGAGTGTTAACCCACACTGACGTGAGAGCGTGTGTGGAAACCCAGGGTATGTGAGTGTTAACCCACACTGATGTGAGAGCGTGTGTGGAAACCCAGGGTAACCCACACTGACGTGAGAGTGTGTGTGGAAGCCCAGGGTACATGAATGTTGTCCCACACTGACGTGAGAGTGTGTGTGGATAATAAGGGTGTGTGTTGGCGTCTCTCCGGCTCTGTAGGATGACGTGCTTGGCAACCTGAACCTGGCGTTTGATGTTGCTGAGAAGCATCTCGACATCCCTAAAATGCTGGATGCTGAGGGTGAGATTTCCGTTGCTATGGTTACATGCCTCATGTAATGTTTTTATTGGAGCTGCAGCTCACGTGTCAGAGGGGGTGATGGTAACATCTACCAAGGTCATGCAAGGTCATGTGCACCCACAGCACTGATCAACTCTGTGGATATAATGAACCTGACTGTTCTGATAGCTGATAGATCTTTGTCTTCTGCTACATGAGAAGAACAAGAATGTCACATTTAGAACCTCATTTAGAGTGTCACATTTAGAGACTTTCTGAGGACATTCCATTTCAGGAATGAGCTGTTAGAGATGGTTTTCTGAGTAATAGTGTGTGTTATGAATGAATATTTTGGTATAATGTAAGGGTTTCATGACCTGGGTCTCTCCTCTCCCCTCCTCTCCCCTCCTCTCCTCTCCTCTCCCCTCCTCTCCTCTCCTCTCCTCTCCTCTCCTCTCCTCTCCCCTCCTC
>JAOXYF010000011.1:19244628-19266320 GCA_028565775.1 Sternarchorhynchus goeldii
TCAAACCTCCAACTGTACCCCTCAGAGATCACTCTCAAACCTCCAACTGTACCCCTCAGAGATCACTCTCAAACCTCCAACTGTACCCCTCAGAGATCACTCTCAAACCTCTAACTGTACCCCTCAGAGATCACTCTCAAACCTCTAACTGTACATCTTGTTCACTGTAGCATCTACATCTGAGCATATTGTGCATTGGAACACCAAGACCGAAAATAGAAAATAGACTCTTCCACAATAGATCAAGGGGTGGAATTATTAGGACAGGAGTGCATTTTCAGTCTTTCTGCCTCTAAGACGTGGTTTGCATTTTGCAATGCCCTAAATATGTTTATAGATGCCCTAAATATGTTTATAGATGCCCTAAATATGTTTTGTCCAGTTTATTGAATTTAGCCCAGATAATGTTACATCAGAGCATCTGTAAATCAGGCTGTATTAAATAACACATTCTCTTGTTTTTCATTCTCTTCTGATTTCATGAATGTCCAGGGAATTGGAAAAACTCCAGAGCCAAGTAACAAACAATCCTACTGCAGATCTTCCCATAGAAACACTGTGTCTGAGCCTGCAAGATCTGATTGGTTACTTCCGGTCCCCTGATAAGGGCCAGGATATCGAGGCAAGGCAGAACCGTGTCCAAGTGTTGCAGAACAGACAGAACCTGTTCCAGGAAGAGGTAATGTCTGTAGGAAAGGATTTAGTTTACACATGTGCTTTAGTTTAAACTACATGGTGGCATTTTGCAAAGCTGTGAATAGGTACAGAATGCATGAACTCTGGGGCTTTTTCTCAAGTTTTCTTCCAGGTTATTGACATTCACTCACTTGACAGGCAAAGTCAGAACCAGAATCAGGTTTTATTGGCCAAAGATTGTTTGCATGTACAAGGAAGTTGTGTTCCCTCTCCTGGTGGCTCACGCTAGAACTTTAAACTTGTGCAGTAACAATCATACATAATTCTACTACAAATACACTCTTACACACAGTCACATACGTACACACACACACACACACACACACACACACACACACACACACACACACACACAATCACACACATTCAGCAAACATTAATTCTTTCCTAGTCATCCATTAATTAAAGTTTAGACTGACAGCTGGGTGAGAGGTTGCAATACTATGAAAGAATTTAAAAAAATGAAATAGAATAAAATAAAAAACTGAAACAGAAAAAACTGGAACAGACTGGACCTGGAGGACTGAAGTTACACTTGTATAGCAGGTATCTCAGAACCCATGGACAGTTCACAACCTGCACACAGCTTTTACACTAAGTAGGAGAGATGTGTGGATGTAATCTCACTGGGAAAGCGTGGAAAACCTTTTATAAATGTATTGATGAAAGGAGAGGAATGTTTTTTATTTTGGCAATTTCTCTAAGATGAAATGTTATATTTTAATATAAGAATTTCCTTACTTATTAAAAATGAAGTCTGATTAAAAAATAATTTTTTTTTAACCTGGGATTTTACATATGGTGACTTAAGATTTTTGAGAGGCTGTTGATGGAGATTTTTTTAGGACCAAATAATGACCTCAGATTTGCTTTTATTTAATTCAAGAAAATGTCATTCACCATTTATATTGTCCAGTCATATAGCATCACTCAGAGAACCGAGATCATCACTCAGAGAACCGAGATCATCACTCAGAGAACCGAGATCATCACTCAGAGAACCGAGATCATTGGGCTTCAGCAGGGGGTGAATAAATCGGTGGAACAATGAAAGGAAATGTACTTCTGGCTGATGTCTTCCAGAAGGAGCATATATATAAATCTCCTATAAAAGACCCTTGAGGGACTCTGTGGCTGAGGAGGAGAATAGATTTCCAGTACTGTGTTTACGGCCCTGCTGTTAACTGGTTCATACGTTAATGTGGTAGTTTATGAGTGAGCATATTATGTTCAAAGATGTCAAATTTAGCAGAGAGCAGAGAGCTGAGTACTATGGGGTGTTCTAAAACCAGACAGAAATGTTCCAAGTACGTTATTCTTTATGAGAAAAGTGATGGGTCAGTGAGGGCAACTTCTTCTAAGAGGTTTGAAAGGGTGAATAATTTTTAGATGGATCAAAAAACTCAAGTGTGAGCAAGAGTTAGGGTTGGAAAAGTTGATATCCAGATGATGGGGTGAACCCTTCTGCAGTCAGGGTGCTTTTAAATATGACATTAGAGACCTTCATACTGGCTTTTGTATATTTTCTTTGTTTTCCATGTTTTGTATTCCTCTCTTAGGGTATCATTACACTGGTGCTAAACTGCATTGACCACCTGCACATGTACAACAGCAGTGCCCACTTTGCAGAGGTTGCTGGGAAGGAGGCAGGAGATGTGTGGGAAGGTGTCCTCACTTCTCTGTATGAGCTTCTGGGTAAAAAAAAACTCAATGAATGAAATGTAATACTCATCTTCTGAGAGATGTGAGTTGTAGTGAAACGGGTGATGCAGTATCGTAGCTCTCTGTGCCTCCCTGATCCTCCACTCTACTGTTCCGCTTTTCCGTCCTTAGCCGCCCTGATCCGGGGAAATCGGAATAACTGCTCCCGCTTCTCCAGCTCTCTGGACTGGCTCATCAGCAGACTGGAGAGACCAGAGGCCTCTACAGGTGGGTTTCCCTCACCTGGAGTTACTGTAGTTTCTGGAGTTACTGTAGTTTCAAAATGACTGTTGGATCATTACTGAGTTATTTTGAGCACTTATGTAAATGGTCAAAATAATTTGTAATGTTTTTGTTTTTTGTTTAACAGCTGTTTGATTGCTGCTGTTCTTCCTCTTCTTTCTGTCACTTTAGGGATTTTAGAGGTTCTGCACTGCATATTAGTAGAAAATTCAGAGGCCTTGAATTTTCTTAGAGAGAGTCACATCAAGGCTGTTATCTCCCTGTTAGACAAACATGGGCGTGACCACAAGGTACTGCTTTATTAGTTACTGTGAATATGTGTATGTTAAACTAAATGTTTCTTGCTTCTATTGAGGGCGTTTCTTTGGCTTCTGCTGTGTGCGTGTGCGTGTGCGTGTGTGTGTGTGTGTGTGTGTGTGTGTCTGTGCACAGATCCTCGATGTACTGTGTTCATTATGTGTGTGTCATGGAATGGCTGTTCGCTCGAACCAGAATCTGATCTGTGACTCACTGCTGTCAGGAAGAGATTTACTGCTGCAGACACGACTAGTGAATCAGGTCACCAGGTAATCAAGGGATCCTGGACCCTTAAAGTTCTTCATTTTGTTCACATATTGTAGGACATGAAGAACAAACAGAAATGTAGATAAACCTTGATTTATGTGTTGAAATAGAGAACTGAAACTGAAATAGACTAGATGCTTACAAGCAGGTGGAATTATTGAAGTGGGTGGATGTATTTTCTCTCTACCTCTTAATCAGGTGGACAGATTAGTCATGGTGTGCAGTTTACACAGGAATCATTTGTTACAGCCATTTTCTAGCAGTCTTCACAGACTAGCTTTTCACGTTCACACCTTCTACCTCAGAAGTGATGAATGGGTTTTGTCTTCAGTGTTCGGCCAAACATCTACTTTTATATGGGAGATGACTCCGCCCAGTACAGGAAGTGGTACTACGAGGTGGTTGTGGAGAGGGCGGAGCCTTTCCTGACAGCTGAACCGACTCACCTGAGAGTGGGCTGGGCTTGCACGGGAGGGTACCGCCCCTCTCCAACAGGAGGTCATGGCTGGGGATCAAATGGAGTTGGGGACGACCTCTGCTCCTTTGGCTTTGATGGACTGCACCTGTGGACGGGTGAGACTGGCTGGGACGTTCACATGGAAGGAGAGGATGACCTGTTCATCAACAGGCATCCACCAATACATGATCTTAAAAACATACAGTACACCAATACATGATCTTAAAAACATACAGTACACCAATACATGATCTTAAAAACGTGCTCATGCTGGTATGTGGTCCTGAACTCTGAAAACCAAACACGAACCAGTGAAGGTCTAAGCAATTTTGTGTGGAGGTCTGATGCAAGGTTGTCTGTTGTTCATGCTCTGCTCGGTAGTAATGGCACACTCGGGAACCTGAATGACTATTACGTTTTGCTTTTACTCATTTTTATTTATGTACTTCATGTATTGTAACTAGGAACCCATTCTAAGTAAGATTTCACTTAAACTAGATTTCAAATATGAATAAATATATTTGAAAAAGTAACATATATTAAAAACCTGTAAAACATAAAAGCTCCTGTCTTTCCCAAACAGAGGGTGTTGGGTGCAGGGTCAGTTCACCCAGCCAGCGCTTGCTGAGGGAGGACGATGTCATCAGCTGTTGCCTTGACCTTAGCGTCCCCTGTGTTTCCTTCCGGGTCAATGGGCAGCCCGTGCGAGGCATGCTGGAGAAGCTCAGTGCTGATGGGCTGCTGTTTCCTGTGGTCAGCTTCTCAGCTGGAGTCAGGCACGTCTGTTTGTTTTGTGTTCGTTTGTTTTTATGTGCTGACTAAAGAATGAGACGATGCACTCTTACCTACATCCTTAAATCACTTTTACCACCAGAAACAAGCAACCAATATTTATGAAAGGGATTATAGAAAATAATAATAGTAATAACGTACTGTTCACCTGAGATGCATATTTGAGATGTTCATATTACTCTGTTCACCAAAGTGCATAAAGCTGCTCCACCACAGGGGGGCACCCATGTTTAAAACAGATTTAAACAAAGAATCAGAAACGTCCATCATAATAATGATGTGTTGTTATTATTGCTGCTTTATAATGTGAGGCAGATTGTGTTGTGGTGGGGTGAACATTTCTGTTATATGGTGGGGTGAAGGGGCATGTCTGATTATATTGTTATGAAGTTTCTGTGTCTGATTGTCTGATTGCGCTGTGGTGGAGCGTGTATATGTAGTTACATTGTTGCAGGCTGTGATTGTGTGGTGCTTCTTTCTAGGCTGCGTCTGCTGTTTGGAGGTAGACAGGGGGAGTTTAGGTTCTTGCCTCCTGCTGGATTCTCTCCGTGTGCGGAAGCCTTACTCCCCAGGGGGCGCTGTAGGCTGGAGGTGTGTCAGAAGTTTATCCGGGGTCACCCTGATGGACAGCGTGACCTTTTAGGCCCTGCTGTGCCCCCTGGACCAGTGACCTTAATTCCCACGCCGGTGGACACAAGTCAAGTAAATAAAACCCTCCTCATGACCTTTGACATTTAACATCATGTCACATGATTCTGGTTTACACTGAAGGGTACATTAAGTATACAAGCAAGACCACTTTCAGTTTATCAATATTTTCTACGTAGACTAATTTTAAAGCCACTCTGTCAGATTTGTGTGAGGTTGAATGTGTTCTGAGTAGGTCTGTTGGGCAGAATGAGTTTTGCCTGTAAAGTTTGTAGTTTAGTGTATTTGCTGACTCGGTCTTGTAGCTGCTGAAGCGGAAACATCCAGCTGCCCCTCACAGAGCTGACGTCCTCGTCCGTGTTCTTCGGTTCTGTCTCCCTCAGGCAGTGCTCCCTCCACAGTTGGAGCCGATCAGAGAGAGGCTGGCTGAGAACCTGCATGAGCTCTGGCTCCTGGAGAAGATCGAACAGGGCTGGACGCACGGAAGCGTGAGTGAAACGCCCGTGAGGCCTGTCCTTAGAAGCTTGATCAAAGATGATTACCAACACTGAACGTTGATCAGAGATGATTACCAACACTGAACGTTGATCAGAGATGATTACCAACACTGAACGTTCATCTCTGCACTTGCTGCTTTTAAGCCATCACTGACCTTGAAGTCCACAGTTGGTTGAATTAGGTTAACTGATGATGCAATACTGGAGCACGGTACTGGGAAAACACAGAGTGATTATTTATAGCTGTTTGTGTTTATCATTATACTGATGATCAACACTGAAGGCATCTTGCAGGTACAAGACAAAAGTAAAAGAGTTCACCCTGGGCTGGTCCAATTCTCCAAGCTTCCTGATCAGGAGAAACACAAGCACCACCAGGCTTCTGACCACACCCTCAGGTGCTGCTCTTCTCATAGCCACACCCCTTTCTCATCCGACTCTCAATCACTTTAGCTGTGACCAAATAGCCTTTCTGGGCTGTTCTGTATTTCTGCAGGACTCTCTTGGCCCTTGGTTCCACCGTTGGACTTTCTGGTGATTATGCTGAGAAGAATGTGAAATATGTCCAGCTCTCAAACAAGTACGTTTAACAAGACTTTACAAAATGTGCTTTGATGTTCCTTTGTGTCTTTTTCTCTCCAGTTGCCCAATAAGAAATGAGTGTAACCTAATGAACTTTAACCTTTCCATTGTCACATGTGTTAATACATTACTCTGGCTTAAAGCTCCATGATTTAGTATATATTTCTCAGTATATTTCTTGCTATGAATACCAGCACTGGGAAGAGGGATGTACTAAAGGTCTGGGGATGTTGTGCTGGATCTACGGCCCGTCACTCTGGGGTCTCCTGCGCAGGTATGAGCTGTGGAACGGCTACAGGCCTGCTCCAGTGGACCTGTCTGATGTGCGTCTGACCGTTGCCCAGGAAGCACTGGCGGAGGCTCTGGCAGAGAACGAGCACAGCGTCTGGGCCCGAGAGCGCATCAGACAAGGCTGGAGCTTCTCTCCGCTGCAGGTGGAGTTCATGAGCAGAAATTGCTGCCTGACCTACAGACCTTAATGGTCACCTGATGCACCTGGTACCTGGTACACCTGGTATTCTTGATACACCTGGTACACCTGGCACACTTGTGTGTGTATATGTACGTGTCCTTGTCTCAGGATGTTAAGGGGAGGAGGAGTCCTGAGCTGGTTCCGTTCTTCCTGCTGGAGGAGAGGAGCAGCCGGGTCTGGAAGGACGCAGCGCGGAACGTCGTCGGAACGCTCCTCGGCCTTGGATACACTGTCGAGCCCCCGGAACCACAGCTGGGTGAGTCTCGTTACCATGACGACACATGTAAACATACTCTCATGTGAGAGGAGACCTGAATTAGCTCTCTGTATAAATCAGAGGCACAAACAAACATTTAAATAATGGTGCACAAAGTGTGACAAAGACATTAAACAAGAATAATGGTGCACAAAGTGTGACAAAGACATTAAATCATTTTTTTCACTTATAAGAGGATGACATTCCAAAAACATGACCAGTAACAACAAGCTGTTGTCTGTGTTGTAGCACTGAGCCCTGATGCAAAAACTGCCATCGGAGAAAGAACTCGGATCTTCCGTGTGGAATGCCCTTTTGCGGTGCATGATGGGAAATGGTATTTTGAGTTTGAGGCAGTGACTGACGGAGAGATGAAAGTGGGTTGGGCACGACCCGGCAGTAAACCTGACGTAGAGCTAGGGTCAGATGACCAGGCCTTCGTGTTTAATGGATTAAAGGTATTTTTTCAGACTCTCATGCAGTGAAAAATGTAATGCTGTGGTATGAGACCAGGGCAACTATGTTCTGACAAACCGTTAATCAAATACTATCCAATCATCTCTCTTGTAGGGTCAGTGGTGCCATGGCAATGCCATGCGATTTGGCAGACCCTGGAAGAAGGGCGATGTGATTGGCTGTTTGTTGGACCTGACTCAAAGGACCATGATGGTCACTCTAAATGGAGAACTATTGCTGAACAACTATGGCTCTGAGATTGCTGAGAGAGATTTCAGTGAATCTGGTGGGGAGTTTCTCCGTAGTAATATAACACTGACACTGGAAAAAAAAACTGTATTTAAAAAAAACTGTGTTGAATGTTAGCATATTTATTACATAGTAATAGAGTAGTCATACAATTGGAATGTAGATTAGACTTTAATTTTGATAACTTTGTGTAAATTGTTTCATTGCAGGTTTTGTACCTGTGTGTAGTTTGGGGTTAAACCAGGTGGGGCGGTTGAACTTGGGTGGGCAGGTAAGCTCCCTGCGCTTCTTCAGCGTATGTGGGCTCCACGAGGGTTACCAACCATTTGCTCTGAACATGAGTCGAGATCTTCCTCTCTGGATGAGTTGGAGAGCACCGCTGTTCGTACCTGTACCCGACGACCACCCTCACCTGCAGGTAACACAAACACCTTGTAAAACCCAACCAGTTTAACCGGGTGAGCTATCCAGTTCATTGTGGACGGTCCGTAATTAACGTCATCACATCAGTTATGTTTTACCCATGAAAGTACTTTGTTTTAGTTAGAATAGTTTTCTGTGTGTTTTGCGCATGGACTAATCAACTTCAATCGATATCAGCTCTGTTGTGTTTTAGATTTGGATTTACAACCCCATTTTTCTGCAGCAAATAAATGGCAAAGGATTTTTGTACTTCTACTCATAGGTGACTCGAATAGACCGAAGCGCGGACCAGCCGCCGGCGCTGAAGATCACTCAGAGAGTCATGGCTTCAACACACACAGTTAGCACTGAAGTTGAGTTCTACCGCCTAAGTCTGCCAATAGCGTGTGCTCAGGTGTTCTCCCAGCCTGCAGAGGGCGCTGTTCACAGCAGTAGTGTGCCATGCCATGTCAGAGAGCCAGAGGAAGGAGAGGTGGACTCTGACTTTGAAGTGCTAATGAAGTCAGCCCACAGACACACAAGCAGCAGAGATGAACTCAACGAACACAAGGACCATAACCAAGAGAAACCTTCCAGACTCAAACATCGGTCAGTTCTCTCCGATACATAACGTCTAAGTGGGTCAGTGACTGTTTAAATAAGCAGCATAACTAATCCAGGCAGTTCAGCTTAGTTGCTGCTGTTAAGTCAAAGATGGACCTGCACTGGCTCCCTGTGGAACCCCACCACTGTGCAAAAAAACAACATCCCAAAACTGTCCATCAATAACAGCACATGAGACCTGTAAGGAAGCTTCATGGAGGCTAGACAGTTATTTTATCAAATAATTTTGGAATAGAGAAAAAGCAGAAAATTGTGCCTGACTGTTACAAAGAAGGGTTAACGTTGTTTTAAACTGTGTCCCTGGGCAAGATTTTAAGGTTCATGTTCAGTGATTTGTTGAATTTTTGGCCATTTTAGGCTTGTTTGTTGCTTTTAGTTTTAATGTTGGGTGTTTTAGCTTTAATGTTGGGTGATTCGAGGTTTATTGTTGGGTGATTCGAGGTTTATTGTTTGGTTCTTTGCAGGTTCCTTTTGAAGAAGAAACCAGAGTTGAACACAAGTGCCTCTTCTGCTCGGCTTCTAGAGGAGGTGTCAGCAGTTGAGCGGGATGACTGCAAGCACCTGACCAACCCTGCCAGAGTGAGGGCTTCCATTTGAAAGTGTGCTAAAGGGGAAGTTAGGCAAACGACTAAAGACGTTTGTTGGCTGTTCACTAGTTTGGTGGTGAAGAGTTTTACTCTGTGAATGGATATTATACTACTATTGCGCAACCCGCCTCAATTGGACACTTTTCTCATCTCTCCCTTTTTTCTGTTCTTCTCTCTTCTTTTCCTCCTGTCTTCCTTCCCACTCTCCCTCCTCTCTCCCTCCTCTCTCACTGCCTCTCTCATCCTCCTCTTTATCTGTCCATTTCTATCTGTTTGTCCATCGGTCCATCTCTCTGTGTGTATGCAGTACTACTTTTCCGTGAAGGTCCTGTATGGCCAGGACCCTTCCTGTGTGTGGGTTGGGTGGGTGACCTCCAACTTCTACCCTCATAAGCTGACCTTTGACCCGGAGAGAGCATGCACTGTGACGGTCACACTTGGAGATGAGTGGGGTAAAGTTCTTAGCAGGTTAGTATCATTGCTTCCTCTGATAATGTAGTCTTACTTACTAATGTAGTCTTACTGTTTAATTAAGCCTGATTGTTCTGTTGGTGGTGTGCGTGCGTGCGTGTGTGTGTGTGCGCGTGTGTTCCCTGCAGTGTTAAGCGTAGTTGCTGTTTCATGGTTTGTGCAGCAGAGGGCAGTACTCTCTCTCACAGCCGCAGTGGTGGTGAACTGGAGATTGGGTGTCTGGTTGACACAGAAACTGGACTTCTGACCTTCACTGCTAATGGAAAGGAGATGGGGATCTTCTACCAGGTAAGCACACAGCCCAAGTTTCCGCCAGCTTGTGCAAAATTTCTGCATATTTCAACAAACCAGTGTCCAAATGCCATTCCAGCTGTATTAAAGGTTCTTTCACTACCTAGAACCCCTGGTTCCACTGTTATTTTTCCTAGGTGGAGCCAGGCACCAGGCTTTACCCAGCCGTCTTTGCCAAGTCCACCAGCTCTGAAGTCTTCACGTTTGAGTTGGGACGGATCAAGGTAAACAGAGGAACGCCTCCGAGCGCAGACCACGTCCATCTACTTCTGCCAATCAGCAGTTCTAGAATGTTCAGAAACGAGCGTTCTAGAATCTTCTCACACTGTTTTTTTCTTTGAGCACGTAAACACTACTAACAATTGGTCAGATCATGTTAAACATTCACAATATTGTAAGCAGCTGGATGAAGTGTCAGCAGTGAGGTTTTATGGCAGATCAGCTCTACTGCACACGGTGTGAGGGAGGGGGCGCGCGGTGTGAGGGAGGGCCAGCATATGGGGCCAATAACACCCATGTGAGCAGCTCCGTTGGTAGAGGAGCCTTATGTGTCCAAGACTGCCACCTATTACTCAAATACCTATTTCAGATGCTGTTATTCTGACCTGAGTTTCCATGTGTCGTCTCCAGGGGGCGCTGCCGTTGTCTGCAGGTGTGTTTCGGAGCGAGAGGAACAGCGTGGAGCCTTGCTGTCCCCCCAGGCTTGCTGTGCAGTGCCTGAACCCCGTCAGGTGGACCCGCTTACCCGACAACGACCTGCGGGTGGAGCTGTCCCAGGTGGAGGAGAGTCGTGGGTGGAGCGCAGAGTGCACTCAGAGCCTACAGGTCATGACCCTGTACATCCCTGAAGAGGACAGGTAAGACGGTCAAGAGGTCACTACTGTGTTCAGTAGGGTACTGTGTTCAGTAGGGTACTGTGTTCAGTAGGATACTTCTTCATGTGCTGGAGATGCTCTGCCATTTGTTTTAAATGTGTTGTATAAACTGAATTTTAAAAGCTGAACAGGTTTTCTAGTTTTACAGGGTTTATTGCATTTTTATGTGAATGATGTGATGTTTCATTTTACATTTCTCAGATAGTGACTTTAATCTGCCTTATCTTTGTAAAAGGTGTAAATAAACTTATAAATAAACTTAAATGATTAGTAAAAAAAAGTTAAATAATTCTATAAAAAAGATTGCTATTTTATTGGTGCTTTCATGCTGTTTCTTTATGTTCTAAGGAGCTTAGACATTCTAGAAACCTCTGAACTGGACAACCTTCTCAGGTTCCATGATCACACCCTTCGCCTTTATTCTGCCCTCTGTGCCCATGGAAACACAGATGTAAGCCACGCCCTGTGCAGCCATGTTGACCAGTCGCAGCTCCTGTTTGCTTTGAAGTGTTCTAGAATGCCCGGGCACCTGAGGGCAGGTTTCTATGAACTCTTAACCAGCATTCATCTCAGCGTCCACGCCAGGGACATGCAGGACACCACTCATGACTACACTGTGCCCATGACCAGTGCCACCCGGACGGTTACACTGTTCAAAAACAACAGGAAATGCCACAGTCTTCCAGGAAGTGACATCGGCACCTCGCTGCGACCCAAAATGCATTTCACCATGCCTTGTTTCGTCAGGGAAGCCTCGATTACTGAGGGTGACAACGACACTGTCGAGAGTCCTTTTTGCCAACACAGTCCAGAGTTCCCAGTGAATGTGCTGAAGGCTGTTACCATGACAATGCTGGATGAGGCCGTATATGCAGTTGGCCAGCGTGTCCGGGATCCTGTAGGGGGCAGCGTGGAGCTGCTGCTGGTGCCTCTCCTCCGACTGCTCCACACCCTCCTCGTCATGGGTGTGTTTCAGGGCACAGACCTTTGTCGTGTCCTCTCCCTCGTCCTGCCCTCTGCCTTCACAAGAGAAAACCACACAGCAACACGAAGGGATGGTGATGGAGAGAGTGATGGAGAGAGTGATGGAGAGAATGGAGGGAAGGATTCTCAACTGGACTTGTTACACATGAAACTCCCTGCAGCAGTTAAACTGCAGGTAGGAATGTGTCTGACCTGTGTTGTTAGAGTTCTCTACGTCAGTCAAGATCTGATGCTCTCTCTCTGATCAATAAACAAGATCCTATACATCTCTCTCTCTCTCTCTCTCTCTCTCTCTCTCTCTCTCTCTCTCTCTCTCTCTCTCAGTTGTGTCACCTGCTGCAGTATCTGTATGACTGTGAGGTACGTCACAGGGTCGAAGCCATAGTGACCTTTGCCCTTGACTTTGTGGATCGTCTCCAGGACAACCAGCGCTACAGGTACAATGAGGTCATGAAGGCATTGAACATGTCTGCTGCCCTCACCGCCCGCAAGACCAAGGAGTTCCGCTCTCCCCCTGAGGAACAGGTCCGACGTTTATTGTCAGTAGTAGTAGTATAAATCCAGCCAATTGCAATTGTTATGTTATTCCTAAGGAAATATTGATGACATGGTGTGTGCTCGTGGCTTCTATGTTTCTCCTGAGGAAAACTGCTATACTTCCAGATGAACTTGTTGTTGAGCTTTCGGGAAGAGCAGCAGGAATGCCCGTCACCTGACGAGATCAAAGATCTGCTCTGGGAATTCCACCTGGATCTGAGAAGCCACTGTGGTAACTGACCAAACACAAAGAGCCCTGCTACATTTACAGCATTAGCACTTTTACAGGAAAGTCTTACGAATGTCATCAACAGGAGCTGAGATGGACGAAGCCTTAGATATTGAAGATGAGGAGAATCTGTCTATCAGGGATCGATTAAGAAACCTGGTAGATAAAGTGGTCCATTTAAAGAGAAGGTTGTCAAGTGTTGTTGAAGAGCACGTTGCTTCTAAACCTGGTAGGGACATGCCAACCATTGATTATTATGAATGTACTGGTGCTGATGCCTTTGTGGAAAGGTGTGTTATAAAGGTTTCTCAGGGTTCTGGATTGTGTATTTGTAGTTTTCTCTTTCTTGTCATTACAGCCTCTGTTCTGTTCTCTCACTGCCCAACCCCTTCTGTCTCCACCCTCTTGCTCCTTCTACACCCTTGGCTACACCTCACTCTCCTTCTGTCTCTTTCTCCATTCATGTCCCACACCTGTGTGCATCGCCACATCAACCATTCTCGCTCACATTCTTGTTCACACTTTCTCCTGCTTTCCTCTCAGTGTCTCTACAACAGCAGATCTCTGGTACCGTGCTGCGCTGGGTCCAGGAGGGGGCGATGGAGGACCCGGCCCTGGCCCGGGTTGCGTTTGGCCTGTTGCTCCAGCAGTATGCAGGGCTGGCCCGCCAGATGGCTGCCCCCCTCTCCAAAGCCTACTGCATCAGCCAGGCCTCGGTAGAAGACACGCACCACCTGCAGGGGGCGCTAGGACAAATCCGCTCTCTGCTCAGAGCCAGGATGGGCAGAGATGAAGAGGAGCGTATGATCAGAGCACTTGGGTAATGATAAAACTCATCAGAAAACATGCACACACACCCCAGACTGGAGAAGATCAGCTCTGATTTATTTATACAGCACTGTTTTACAACAAACATCATCACTAAGGGTCTTTACAGATGGTGAAGAAGCTGAGGGTCATGCTGGTAGGGAAAAGAGACTGGGTTTAAATCAGTATTTAAAGAGACTGGGTTTAAATCAGTATTTAAAGAGACTGTTTAAATCAGTACTTGTTACCATCTTGGATCTGCCTGTGGATTTTTGACTTACACTTTGACTTCTGCAGTGACATCATGAAAAATAAGGTGTTCTACCAGCATCCAAACCTCATGAGGGCTCTGGGTGTGCATGAGACCGTCATGGAGGTGATGGTTAACATCCTGGGGACCAGGGACTCCAAGGTAACTACATATGTTCTTTCATAACACTTATACTCCGACAGCTACTTTATAACTTTAAAGCTCCTGATTTGTTTGCCTCTCACAGATTGCTCACAGAATACTGATCAACAGCATTTCTCACTAAAAACCTTTAAAGACAGAAATATAAATTCTGTCAGTTCACACTATAGAGTTTGCTGTTTAGACTGCAAATGTTCTTAAAACAATCAATTATTTCCACTTTAAAAGTTATGCAGTTCACTATAATGCAGTGTTCTACTTTAATGCAATTAAAGCTTTGTTCATTGTTTTGATCCATCAAATGTAAAAAGTCTTCTTTCATGTCTTAAAGGAAATCCTTTTCCCAAAGATGGTGGCCCACTGCTGCCGGTTCCTGTGCTACTTCTGTCGCATCAGCCGCCTCAACCAGACGGCCATGTTTGAGCACCTGAGGTTCCTTCTGGGACACAGTGGTGTGGGGCTTGGTAGGTTCAAACTTCACCTGAGGTTCCTTCTGGGACACAGTGGTGTGGGGCCTGTTAAAGTGTAACACAATGTTTCAGTAAGTGTTGTGGGCTGTGTGGGTTATTGTGGGTTATGTGTCATTTCTGTAACGAATGTCTCAGTCTTGACTCAGAATGGCTCAGTCTTGACTTGGACACCTGCTGTCTAACTCTTGTTATTGTCTCAGTTACGTCTCACTCTCATCCACCTGCTGTCTAACCCTTGTTATTGTCTCTAATGAACTAAATGAGTGGGTGTTTGTTTAGTGATGACTCATCCCCTCAGCCTAAAAGTGAATTACTATCTCTCAGAAGTAAAGTTTGTCTCTTTTGCTTTAAGGGAGACTGATAATATAATTTCATTACCTAAACCAGATCATTAAGCTTTGATTAACTTATGCCAGGACAGTGTGTTTCTGCTGAGTGTAACACTGCGAGGGACAGTGTTGCCTCAGCTCGTGCGTGTGTGTGTGTGTGTGTGTGTGTGTGTGTGTGTGTGTGTGTGTGTGTGTGTGTTCCTCTCTCCAGCCTCCCCTTCCATGCGAGGTTGTACGCCCCTGGACGTGACGGCAGCCTCTGTGATGGACAACTATGAGCTGGTCCTGCGTCTGAAGGAGCCGTACCTGGAGAAGGTCCAAAATGCTCACTCCTTTTTCTCTCTCTGTCTCTCTCTCTCTCTCTCTCTCTCTCTCTCTCTCTCCTTATCTCTCTCTCTCTCCACTGGTATATACACCACTGCTAGTGTCATCTGTGTATGGAACCGTGTACAGTACCAGGTTGTTTTACAGGCTGAGGATGTGTGGTGCTGTAGGTGGAGCACTATCTGTTAGGCTGTGTTAATATCTCTGTAGGTAGTGCTGTATTTGGCAGGCTGAGGTTGTGTACCTGTAGGTGGAGGTCTTTGAACTTCCCTGTGTTGGTGTAGATGGTGCAGTGTCTGGCAGACTGTGGTCGGCGAAGCTGTTCTCTGCTGCTCTCTAAAGGATACCGTGACATCGGCTGGAATCCCGTGGAGGGAGAACGTTATCTGAACTTTCTCCGGTTTGCTGTGTTTTGCAGTGGTGAGAGGACAGCTGAATTCCAGCACGTTTTCTTCACGTACAAACTCGGTTAAAGCCATAATATCAAGTTGGAGGACAACTTTGTCTATATAAAACGTATACTATGTTCTAACTGATGGTCATAGATTAGCTACCTATTTGTTTATTCATTATTAATTTTTTTTAAAATTCTGGCTCCATTGCAAAAACAACCAACCACTTTATTTCAGTTCCCTGTCAGCTGATGGGTTTTCTTGTGTAGGTGAAAGCGTGCAGGAGAATGCTTATGTGGTGGTGAAGCTTCTGATCCGTCATCCAGAGTGCTTTGGCCCCGCCCTGCAAGGGGAGGGTGGGAATGGTCTCTTAGCAACATTGGAAGAAGCCATCAGGATGTCTGAAGACCCAAGGAGTGATGGGTCTTCCAAAGCCTACCATTCAAGCGGCACATTGTTAGTTACTGCTGTCTCTCTCCCTCTCTCTCTCTCTCTCTCTCTCTCTCTCTCTCTCTCTCTTTATCTTCTTTCTTCGTCTTTCTCTCTCTCTCCATCTCTCTTTCTCTCTATTTATCTTCTTTCTTCGTCTTTCTCTCTCTCTCTCTCTCTCTCTTTCTCTCTATTTATCTTCTTTCTCTTTCTTTCTCTCTCTTTCATACTTTAATTGCTGATTAAATCACATCTGATAAACTCGTTTCACTTTCTGACTCCTCACTCATGCTGTAGGGACACCCTCGATGATGATGATGATGATGATGATGACGACATCATCCACATGGGTCACGCCATTATGAGCTTCTACTCTGCCCTCACAGACCTGCTGGGACGATGCGCCCCAGAAACGCATGTGTGTGTCCAGAACAGCCCTGTGCCATCCAGAAATGCATGTGTGTGTCCAGAACAGCCCTGTGCCATCCAGAATTACAAACTGCAACACTGCAAATGAGCCGAAAAATACAGGGAAGCTGCTGATTTCGAGCGTTAGCACTAATGTCCTTTTCTAAGTTTTACGAGTCTTAGTGACTGTTTTTATGTCTTTCCTCTGCCTGATCACAATGTTGTAAAGTTATGAGTTCATTCAGAGCTGTGTGTGTGTGTGTGTGTGTGCGTGCGCGCGTGCGTATCTCTAGCTGGCGGAGGCGAGTAAGGGCGAGGCGAGTAAGGGCGAGGCGGTTCGTATCAGGACGATCTTGAGGACACTGGTCCCCATGATGCACCTGGAGGGGGTCCTCAGCTTGGCTCTGCCGTTTCCCTTTGTGGACGCAGGTGTGAAGCCACACTGTTCTCTACATGTCCCTCAACGGATCAACACGTCCGACTCTTCTCTGATTGTTCTGACAACATAAACTATATCCCCCTTTACCCTCACGCACTGCAGACCTTTTTGGTGTAAATCATGTGCTCACACAGGTTGATCATTTGAGATTTCATTTTCATTTTATCTAGAGATTTGAAGCTGTGGATGATTGGACTGTAGGTTCTTCTTTCTCATTTACAATGTGTAACACTGAGCCAGAAGAAAAAAAGCATTTCTTTATGACCTGCCTGAACGTAGAGGAACCAACCCTGGGTGACTCGTCCTGTTTGCCCCATGCTGTTCCAGACGGGTCTGTGATGGAGCCGGATATGTCCCGGGTGTTCTGTCCGGATCATAAGGCAGCCATGGTTCTATTTCTGGACCGCGTCTATGGAATCCAGGACCAGAACGTTCTGCTCCGCCTACTCCAGAATGGCTTTCTTCCTGACCTGCAAGCTGCTGTTACCATGGACACTGTGAGTTCAGATTTCTATAGTTTTAATCAAACCCCCTCCATCACATCCCCTCTCTAACCCTTTGACTTTAATTTATTTATCTTAAATCTCTCCCTCTCCATCTCCTCTATTGGTCTCTTGCCCTGTTCTCTTGCCCCCCCCCCTCTATCTCCGTGTACAGGCTGGTCTGGGTGGTACAGACATGGCTTTGGCACTGAACCGTTACCTGTGTGTGTGTGTTCTTCCGCTGCTGCGGAAGTGTTCGTCGCTGCTCTGTGAGCCTCCCCTGCTCCACGCGGGCCCTGTGGACGGGCTCCTGCAGGGCCTCTATCAGCTGTCCAAGGCCTGCAGCCTCACTCAGGCACAGATGCTCTCCATACAGGACTGCCTGCTCTCTGTGTGCGGGTGTGTGCTGCCTCCTGCTCCACCCACCTCCACCCACCTCTGCCCATCTCTGACCCTACCTGCTGCTTTTCCAGCTCTGGAAAATAAAAATCCTCACCAGGAGTTTTTTCAAATGCAGTTGATTCTCTTATAAGCGTAAACCAGCAGGTACAATTAGTTTTTGGAATTAATGCAATTCAGGGAGCTTGAGCAACATCCAGGTGAGAATTTTTACTTTTTGAACCTGGAATACCCACCTTTGTACCTGCTGTACACCTGCAGGAGCTGTTGCTAGGTTACCTATATAAAGAATACATGACATTTCCACAACTTTTATATTGAGTGTTGGTGTGAGGACTGTGTAAGCAAGTCTATGTCTGTGTATTGATGTTTTGTTGCAGAAAACTGAAGCCAGCCCTGTTACAGCATCTCCTAGAGAGTCTGGTGTTAGACATTCCTCAACTGTCAGGGAACACCAAGATGCCACTTAAGGTCTTTGACTTTATCTTGTTATTGAAATCTGACATGAATAGGAATTGAATATGAATAATCCAGTACGTTTTCTATATTCTGTTCTCTTACTCGCTCTGACACGCCCCTTTTTCAGCTTTTGACCAACCATTATGAATACAACTGGAAGTACTACTGCATGACTGGTACACAGGATGGGTGTGGTTCTGCCAAGGAAGGGGAGCTTCGGCTCACCAGGAAGCTGTTCTGGGGCCTGTTCAGAGCTCTAACCAAAAAGGTAGGGGCTCAGACAACGGCTAGCAGCTAACGCTCAGCTAACGCTCAGCTAACGCTCAGTTAAAGCTCAGTTAAAGCTCAGCTAACGCTCAGCTAACGCTCAGTTAAAGCTCAGCTAACACTCAGCTAGGGCACAGCCCAACACAGCAAACCTGTCATCCCACAAACCAGAGGATTCGTTCTGGTCTGTTAAGCTGTATAAGGTTGTTTATAAATTAAGAAAAATGTACACTAGTACACAGTATTGCCTAGTGTAAACAAAATATCATATACATCAAGTGAGATGTCTTGCATTTTGACTACAGCAAAATTCCATGCTTACTAAAATACTAAACCCTGAAGTATTGTAGCATTCCAGGATGGGAGCTGGTGAACCCTGTTCTGGACTACGATAGAGCTGTTCTAGAATACAGTAGACTACAGCACTGTTCTGGAAAATGCTAGATAAGATCACTGTTTTAAAATATGGTAGAGCAGATCACGGTTCTAGAATATGGTAGAGTGAATCACTTTTCTAGTCTACAGTAAAGCAGAGCAGTGTTCTAGACTACACTAGAGTAAAGCTCTTTTCTAGACTACTGTACAGCAGATCACTGATATAGTCTAGAGTAGATCTGTGCTCTAGATAATGAGTATATTTTGAAATTTAATACAAAATGACAAAAATAATAAAAACCAAGAACTATCCGTTTATTCAACAGTTTAATTTAGCTACACAAAAGACCAGTTACTTCTCTAACTACATAATCTGTTCTCCTGCTGAACTGACAAACAAAGCGGAAAATATTTCGGCTACACACCATGGAGTGTGACGGACTGACCACTAGTTAGTAATAGTTGTTGTTTTGTCTTCTCCAGTCGTACGACGCGGAGCTGGTGGAGGTGTCTGTGGGCTGCCTCACCGCTCTATCTGGAGCTCTTCCTCCGGACCACAGTGACCCCAGCTGCCCCGCAGGACTGCCCTCACACTCCTCCCTGGACCCCGAGGGTCAGTTCTGCCCTCAACCGCTGGACACCTCCAAGTAAGTCGGGAATATGGACACCACCATCTTCTGGGCAGTGTAATTGAAGTTCACTTTTGCAAAAAGCTTTGAACATATTTTTGTTCAAGTTGGTTGGATGTTATAGTATTGATTTCGTTTTCTCTCTTGAGTTCACATATCACATGACATGAGCTACCCCTAGCTGTAATTATCTGATGAATGGACGTGCTTAGTGATTGTTGTGTTGGTGACCTTTGACCTTTACCAGCGTGGCAGTGCCCGAGGGTCTGGAGCATGTGCTGAATAAGTTTGCGGAACACGCTCACGAGAAGTGGTCGCTGGAGAAGGTCAGACCCTAGCGCTTCACCAGGGACTTATCAGGAGTTATGCTCACTTAGGAACTTCTAAACACATTTTTACCAACTCTCAAACTTTGATTTTCGAAGAATAATCACATCGATTATTGTATATTGAAAGTCAAATGTGTTGAATATTGAGGTGTAGTTTTACTAGTTTAATTTAGTGCTTTAAGTGTAATATTGAATTCATTTGTTGAGTATTTGTTGTATTTGTTGTGTATCGTTCATGGTGCTGTTTGCTAATCACATAAATCCTGTATGTTTTGCTGTAGTTTGCTGCAGGTTGGGTCCATGGAGAACAGTTGTGTGAGACTGCTAAAGTTCATCCACTCCTGAAGCCTTACAGAGCCTTGTCAGAGAAAGTAAATACACACACACACACACACACACACGCAAATGCACACACACATGAAAACTTTTGTTGAAAAGTATCTTCTATTTCTAAAATAAAATATTTGACACATTTTTGTTTCTGGTCAGTTTGTGGTATTTTTGTTTACATAAAATTCAGTATATTAATCAAATCTAAAGGATTTTTTTGGCGTGACTCTGCTGTGTTTAGGATAAAGAGCCCTATCGTGGTGTTATTAAAGAGACAGTGAGAAGCATGTTGACCATGGGCTGGACCATTGAGAGGATGGGGGAGGGGGAGTCTAGGGACCTTCACAACCCCGCCTGGAGGATCTCACAGTCTGGACAGGTAGTGTGAAATATGGGAACTGCAGAGGATGAAGAACTATCACAGATTGTTTCATGTGTATTTAATCCGTCGGTGTGTAGTAGAGACATGCTACACAAATATTCAAATATTCACATCAACCTGCATTGCGTTGCCTGGTTACTGCTGTACACTGGAGTTTCTTAGCCAGGTTTCTGGAGGGAAGAAGCACTGGTCAAAGCTATTATTGTTTTCTTCACTTCTGCTCATTGATCTCGAGGGACTGTTACTCTGATGGTGACTGAGGTGTTTCCACAGCTTCCATGCTGAAGTCTCAGATGTCGAGCATGAGTACTGATCACGCTTGTTTCATGGGATTCAGAAGTCTGCGCACGGTTCAGTCCATTGTAGCGCGTCCTCGTTCTCTGTCTCTTGTCAGCTCTCATTTGAGGGAACCTCCATGTTCAGCCCCAAACCAGCAGACACCAGCTGCATCACGCTGACCTGGGATCAGTACGTAAGTACATCCTGCTACCAGAGAGTTTTCAGTCTAGTCCTCACAGACCATGAACCTTAAGCCCATTTAGGTTTGATACTCTTATAATACCTTGAATGCTGAGGGACAAGTGAATGCTCACTGTCGCCCCCCTTGTTCCTATCCTGGTATTACAGGCTATGGCAGAGCTGCTAGCCGAGAACTTCCACAATATCTGGGCCAAGAAGAAACTACAGCAACTTCAGGATAAAGGTTATGCAGTGTTTGTCTTTGGAAAATTTGTTTCAGTGTCAATTACTGAGCACAAGTAATTCTCCAAATTACAAACTAAAAGATAAAGAGTGTGAATCTTTAAATAAATCTTCAAATAAATCTTTATCATCTATTTCTAGCAGCTTATGGCTGTTGTCTGGTTATATAAATATTTCAGATGCTATATGTTATGACAGTTATAACAGTGCAGTAACCACCTGTGTCCAGGAGGGGGCAGCCACCCCTTGCTGGTGCCATATGGTATGCTGAGTGCCAGGGATAAGAACACGTTGCGAGGAAGGGCTCAGGATGTGTTCAAGCTCTTCCACATCAATGGCTACACAGTGTGGAGGTGAGGGTGGTGATGCTTACATGAATGGAGGTTCCAGCTCCCCTCAGTCATTGTTGCTTCACTGGTCATATCTGCAGGTCATTTTTTCTGGATTAATCTTGACTTTTGTTTGTTTGTTCGCTGATCTCTACTGGGCTGTGCTGGAGTTTTTGAAAACTGATTGTTTTAAGAGCGCAGAACTAGGTAGCATTTCAAGAGCTTTTTTTGACAGTTAAAATGATTTTTACACTTCAGTGGTTTTGAGAGCAGCCTCCATCAGTTAAGGCAGTGTTTTCCACATTCTGCTGTGTGTGTGTGTGTGTGTTGTATCACTGTGTGCGATGTGTGTGTTGTATCACTGTGTGCGGTGTGTGTGTGTGTTG
>JAOXYF010000011.1:19280758-19297497 GCA_028565775.1 Sternarchorhynchus goeldii
TTTAGGAGTGTGTTTATGGGGATTTTTGACCATTCTTCCAGAAGCACATTTGTGAGGTCACATACTGATGTTGGACGGGAAGGCCTGGCTCTCAGTCTCTGCTCTAATTCATCCCAAAGGGATGGACCTTGCTTTGTGCACTGGTGCACAGTCATTTGGATGGGTGAACGAATACTTTTGGCAATATAGTGTAACTGAAGTTTGGGAGAATATTCTGAAACTCCATTAAACCTTGATGTGCAGGTCAAACCCTGAACCACAGGCCAAACCCTTCAGCCCAAGTTCTCAGACTTCGCAATTCAAATTTTAATCAATGTTCTGCCGCTGCTGTCAGCACTCGGTGTCCCTCTCCAACTACTCAGGACTTCATAAAGGGTTTGATTCCCAGGGTGTCCTCCAAAATGCTCTGAATATAAAAGAGACAGTGACGTACAGACATGACACCTGAAGGTCATCACTCGTACAGACATGACACCTGAAGGTCATCACTCGTACAGACATGACACCTGAAGAGGTCATCGCTCACACAGCTTTGTGTTGCCATGGGTTTTCTCTTTCACATCTTTGGCCATGGAAAATGGTTTTGTCAGAAGACTAACAGGCTTTGATATAGCATTTCTAACACTTTATTAACAGGCGCCATGGGGCCCACAGTAGCATTCACGCTAAAACTGGGCATAGCCATCCTGAAAGGAGGGAACACGTCGGTACAACAGGCAAGTCAGAGATCAGAGCTCCTATTGTATTCAAGCTATTATTGATTTAAGATTCCAACAGGCCTTTGCTAATGTCGTTTGATTCATGGTGTGATCCATACCCCATCCAGACTGTAGTTTTAAAGATAAGATGATATTGACTGGCGTCTTTGTTCTTTTGAGGTGTGGATTTGAACTAATTAGAGCCTCACGCTGAGAAGCTCCTTAGCTTATTCTCTCTGGTGTCTGGCAGAAAATGTTGGACTGTCTGAGAGAGAAGAGAGACGTGGGATTCTTTCATAGCCTGGCTGGGCTCATTCAGTCGTGCGGGTAAATACACACTTCCATGCATGTGGTCCTCATATTTGATTTTATTGTCATATATTTCTGACACAAATGCACACAAACTATCAAAAGTTTAGGTCATGTGCATCTCATCCAGTACTTGCATTTCATATACAAAACATCAAACCTCCAATCCAGACATACTTAAGTAAACTGCATAGCATATGTAAATCAGTTTATCTTAATTTACTGTTTAATGTTCCAATAACTGGGGATACAAAGAGTCTGTAACCTTGTGACTGCATCATAGACACAGCGGTAGCTGTTTCCCGATGGTAGTGATGAAAACAATCTAAAAGCATGTTGAGTTTTTCCCTCAGGATGATTTGTGCTCTGTTAAAACGGCGAGTTTCTAAATGTGGATGTTTGTGAAGTAGTCAGTATTTCAGCTGTCTTCACAATTATACTGAAGGCCTCTCTGAACCTGTAGTGCAGCTGTAAGACAGAACGTTCTGATACTCTTTACTGTACAGTGATAGAAAATGATGAGGCTGTTTGTACTCAGAACAAAACTTCTCAGTGTCCTCGGAAAGTACCTCCACCGCTGTGGCTTTTTAAATGTAAACACCGAGTGATTTTCTCCAGGTTAGATCCTTCGAGATCCTTCGAGATGTGTACACCTTGATAATTCTGTGTTTACAGCCTCCACACTCTCATCGTTTACCATAGCATGAGTAGTTCTATTTTTGTTTCTAAAAGCAGTAATGATCTCTTTAGCTTTGTTGATATTTAGTTCTTAATTGTTTTCCTCACTCCATTCTAACCGATTACTTCAGATTTACAGACTTCATGGTTATTGGACTAAACACAGCAGTTTAATCTGCATATTTGCTGTTGCTACTGTAATCCTGAGGGAACAGAGTTTCTTACAGAAGCCCTTATAAAACAGTTTCTTATAGAAGTCCTTATCTAACCCAGTTCTTTGTGTTATCCTTATAGAATAATGTTCTGACATGCATTTATCTCAGGATGACAAATCGTAAATTTTACTGCACAAATATTTCACCAGTCGTTTTCGACACAGGTGTTTGTGCAATAATAACTGTTATATTCTCATCTTTTTCATTTTTAAAGTCACTTAAAAGCAAAACCAGCTTCCAAAATATAATGTATTCAACATCACTGTTTTTCTACCTGTTTTTTAAGAGTAATTTTATGACCGTAGCTTGAATGATTTTGCTAGATTTCGATTTCTGTAGATTTCTCTATGCTTGTGTGAGACCCGGACTGGTGTGTTTTGGTTGGTGTTTTTCTAAGTTCTTGGAGGTGTGTGTTGGATTGGCGAAGCTGAAGTGTGTGGTTGGTGCTGGGCTCGTTGTGTGTTGCAGTGTGTTGGATCTGAGTGCTTTCGAGAGGCAGATCAAAGCAGAAGGGTTGTTAGGAATAGCAGGTACGTCCGACACATCGCTAACAATTTAGGAATTTGCTGAAACAGTGTTTGAAATTTAATATGAGCATTTAGGAAGATTATAACTTTCTACTGGCATCTACAGAGGATATTATTACCTTATCAGTCTGTCTCCATTTGCTTATGTCTCTCTCTCTCTCTCTCTCTCTCTCTCTCTTCCTCTCTCTCTCTCTCTCTCTCTCTCTCTCTTTTGTCTCTCTTCTCTTCGGGATGTTTTCAGGTGATGAAGTCATGGCAGATGTATGTTTGACGTGTGATCTCTTTCGCTTTCTTCAGCTGCTTTGTGAAGGCCACAATGCAGGTGATTCAACACACACACACACACACACACACACACACACACTCATATTCACTCAAGGACGAGGTGAACAGGGCGATCACTCACTCACTCACTCTCATGCAAAAATAACTCAAACACCATAATAACTCAATGACAACAGTAACCCTCTAGTATTTCATTTTGCATTAGCCAGCCTCTATTCTCTGATTCTACATTTTATTGCCAGTTATAAAAGAATTTTGTGGCTCAAAACAACGTTACTGTTTTATTATGTCTCCATGGCTCTGCTCCATTTGAAAAGTTTCCTTCTGCTTTCTTCTCTTGTGGTGTAGAGTTTCAGAATTATCTAAGGACTCAGACTGGAAACAACACCACGGTGAACATTGTCATCTGTACTGTTGACTACCTGCTCAGACTACAGGTACACCTGAGTCCAAAACACACCTGTGGTTCTACATGTAACAGAAGCATGTGTCTGGTCAACATGTGGAGAAAAGGGTTAATTATGGTTATTACTAATTAACGTTAATTATGTAGCATATGCTTATTAATGCTAATAACCATGTAGTTCCCCAGTCAATCAAGTTGTGTACTGTGGAAAAAAACAGTTATATTACTGAGTAAGGGTTTTCACTACTGAATACTGATATCCATGCTGATATCTGAATAATATTTGATTGTGTATTTAGGAGTCCATCAATGATTTCTATTGGTGTTACTCTGGGAAAGATATGGTTGATACCTATGGCCAGCACAACTTCTCCAAAGCCATCAGGGTGGCCAAGCAAGTCTTCAACACCCTCACTGAGTACATTCAGGTGCAGAACCCTCTGGAAGAGCAACTCTGGCTAATGCAATGTTTAAGGTTAAGCCACATACATGTCGTGGATCAAGATGTTTAAAGAACAGACAGTAAATAGAAATAACGTAAGAATCCACAAGAATTTTGGGTGAGGTAGGTAGTTTAATCCAAAGGTACAACAGAAGAAGAGGTGATTTATATTGATTTCATCTTTAATTATGTAGGTCTAGGAACTACAAAAATGGCCCGTGTCACTAATGTAGCTGTGTGTCTGTGTAGTGTTTTGCTGCAAATCTTCAATGTTAAAATGAACACATCTGGAAATGAACCCTGTCTGAATGTTCTCAGTAGGAGGCGTGTGTGTGTGTGTGTGTGTGTGTGTGTGTGTGTGTGTGTGTGAGAGTATGTGAGTGAGTGTGTGTTCACCCTGTACACCTCATCCCTGATGGTGTTTTTGTGATTGCTGTCAGGGTCCCTGCGTTGGGAACCAGGAGAGTTTGGCCCACAGTCGTCTGTGGGATGCCGTGGTAGGATTCCTCCATGTGTTCGCACACATGCAGATGAAACTTTCTCAGGTCTGTGACGGGAGAAAAAAAACAACCTACCACACACTTGCCCAAAAGCACACCATCGAACCTGGTGTAATGTCTAAAAAACACAATATATATGCATAAATATATATCATAATGAATATCATAAATATACATAACTATTATTACTGATATGTGATCAGAAATGTAAGAACCTTGTAACAAATGTTTGAATTGTGGTTCAACTTCTATACTGTAAGATGAATTTAAGATACGTCACAGCTAGTGATGTGTGGATAACTAGTGATGGGTGTACAGGGAGTGATATGTGGATAATTAGTGATGGGTGTACAGGGAGTGATATGTGGCCTTTATTGACTACGTCTGCCTGCAATAAAAGCAGAAGAATGGAGCTGAGGGTAAGTGTGGTGTGTCCAGGACCACAGGCAGACGGAGCTGCTCAAGGAGCTGCTGGATTTGCTTAAAGACATGGTGGTGATGCTGCTCTCCATGCTAGAAGGTCAGAGACATAATCCAGATGTTTGTAACTGGAAGTGAACACTTAGTTATTTAATGAACACTTTTATGAGATGAGCAATGTTAGTTATGTAATGAACATGTGTTTAATGAATGATTAGTTATGATATGAACATTGATAATTCAGTCTTGACATAATAACTATGACGAACACTGATTACGTATGATGCGAACTGCTCTATTTTGACATTCATTTTTAGAGTTAAATGCTGTTTAAAGCTTCTTGTTATTTTCACCAGGAAACGTGGTAAACGGGACAATCGGCAAGCAGATGATTGACATGCTGGTGGAGTCATCGAGCAGTGTCGAGATGATTCTCAGGTTCTTTGACATGTTCCTGAAACTCAAGGATCTTGTATCCTCAAATGCCTTCAAAGAGTATGACCCAGATGGTAGAGGGCTCATCTCCAAGAAGGACTTCCAGAGGGCCATGGAGGGGAGCAAATGTTACGCACCAGGCGAGATCGCCTTCCTCCTCTCCTGTGTGGAGATGAAAGACAGTAAAACTCTGGATTATCGTGCCTTCACAACGCGCTTCCACGAGCCGGCCAAGGACATCGGCTTCAACGTGGCCGTCTTGCTGACCAACCTGGCCGAGCACATGCCCCACGACGCTCGACTGCGGAACTTTCTGGAGCTGGCGGACAGTGTGCTCGGGTACTTCCAGCATCACCTGGGCAGGATCGAGATCATGGGGAGAGGGAAACATGTTGAGAGGGTCTACTTTGAGATTAGCCAGTCCAGCCGCATGCAGTGGGAGAAACCACAGGTAATGATGGATGATTTCATTAAAGTAATACCTTTATTCAAATCCTTGTGTTATATTTGGTACAATGCACAGTAAGACTGTTCAGTGCAGTTTGTGGCAATGTCCTAAAAGTATTCAGTATGGTTGAGTTTGGTGAATTAATAGCAGGGAGTGTCTGTTGGTTTAAGGTCATGATGGCTGATGTAACGGGAATCACTGTGAGGACAATGAATTTGTATCTTGTGTTATGGGGAAAGTGTAGTGTGTGACGTACGGCATCGTCCTCTAAATAACAGTCGGATAAATCTCTCCCTCATCCTTTCTTTTCTTTTGATGATTTATTTTTACAAAACTGACCCAGGTGAAAGAGAGCAAGCGTCAGTTCATATTTGACATGGTGAACAAAGGGAGGGAGAAGGAAAAGATGGAGATGTTCATCAACTTCTGCGAGGACACCATCTTTGAGATGCAGCTGGCCTCTCAGATCTCTGGTCCTGGCTGGGAGGAGGGGAGGAGACAGGACGTAGAAGGAGTGTTGAATAAGAAGGACAACGACGAAAGGTTTCCCACAAAAAACGACGGCACCGAAGAACGGAGAGGTTTTTTGCCAGCTGGCAGGGTGAAACGCTTCATCCTGGTCCCTGTATGGGGCTTGATGGCTATTATTTCTCTCCTTTCTGTAGGCAGCCTGCAGAGCCTATTGGAAAGGGTGACGGTGAAGGAATTCTTTTTTGCAGTATTACTCATGTTCTGGAAGGGTTTAACAGGCATCATCCATGCCATGTTGGGCACGATCCAATTCCTTCTCCACATCCTCTTCTGCATCTTCCTGAGTGGATGGATTATTGAGTTTGCCAAAGAGGTGAAATTCTCTGACATCTTTGGTGATCTGCGGGATCCTACATTGGATGAGGTCACAGGGGTCTGTGAAGGCGATGAGGTCAGAGGTCCTGCACATGACCTCTTGTCTCTGGGTGACGTACGGGTGGTGAGTCTGGACCTGTCTACCGTGACCAGGAACCCTCAGCTACTTACAGACATCTTTGGCCTCCAGCTGAAGAAGGAGGGGGGGAGATATACTTTACTGCCCCGAGACTCAAATCCAGTCCTCGCTGAAACAGTGAATCCCTCTAAATACCCGGTCAGCACACTCCAGAGACTATTTCTTTTCCTACTTTCTGTACAGTATAGTTATCACTATTCAACAGTGTGCATGTCATATTGGTGTTAACTGCACCAGAAATTGAAACACTGTTGGAATTCATTTTGGACTTACTATCAGTGAGCGTTCTCAGGGGGCTGCAAACATGAACTGCATTACATTTTGTAGATATTTTACTTTTGTTGAATTGTCAGACTGTTTAAAAGATGAGATGGAGTTTTAAAAGCTGTGGTGTTTCATTCATGTGTGTCTGTGTGAACGGTGCCTGGGGTGTGACGGTAGGCAGTGGGGCGTGAAGAAGATTTGGAGGAGCAGGACAAGCAGTCAGAAACTGAAAAAGCTGAGTAAGTTCTTTTTCCAGACTTCAGATAAAAAAAAGCGCTTTCTGCAGTGGAGTAAGGCGTTCTTGAAGGGATTTTACTCTCCGGTTTGATGGCAGTGGATTTAGACCTTAGTTGAGCAGTAGAATTTGATTATTTTTCTGCAGTATGCAAGAGCGTGATCTTTCATATTACATAAACATTTGAAATCCGTCATTTCAGCCTTCATTTCAGTCATTGTGCCATAATTTTGTGGTATAGAGAAAAGAAAGTGAACAATTTCTTCATTTTACTGTATAGTAGTTTTGTTTTTTTGGCTTTTATTTGTTTAAACATACTGGAGTGATATCTACATTAGCAGCCAGTGATCGAGGATAAACTACACTTTTATGTGGCAGAAGAATGAGAAGAGTGTATTTCACAGAGGAGAAGATGATGAAAAGGACCATGAGAAGAAAGAACAAAAGCCACACCGTCGCCACAGGAAGCCCGGCTCGCACACGGCAGCTGTGTCGGATCCTCCAGATGTTCTGGATGCAGCTGCTTGGAAAGCCCTGCGCTTGTGGAAGACCTCGCTGCTCGTGAGGCGTCTCCGTTATCTGCTGCTTCCCCTCCTCCCTCTGATCTCATTTCATCTTCAGTTCTCCTTGTCTACTTCGCTCTCCTACCTTGCTCTTCTCTTGTTTTTTCCCGTATCTGATTCTCTGTTTGTCTGGAAGCACTTGTGATTGTTTTCAGCAGTCTGAAGTGAGCATGATATAACTCCCCGTTTCTGTTCTTTTTTTCACAGAACTGTTTTGCGTGGACTTTCTACAGTGTACGGATGCTGGGACTGTGCCTGGCTTTTGCCATTAACTTCATCCTGCTGCTTTGCAAGGTGACATGATGGGAATTGCACATGAACGTGCTGAATTAACTACATGAACGTGCTGAATAAATATACTGGATTAACTACAAATTATGGCCACTTCTGTACACTGTGACTGTAGACTGAATGGCTGTTGTACATTGGTGATTGATGTTAACTTCAGCTTCAACAAAATGAGGTTTAGATCATTTATGTATAACCCTTCTTCTTCTTCTTCTTTTATTATTATTTGTGTAGTGCCTTTCTCAAGGTCACTTTACACAGTTCATACATGGAACATGTATGAAGAAGTAATCAGAGCTGAACTGTAGAGTAAGGCAGAGCTCTGAACATACAGACAGGTGTTGAGTTGTGGCTTAAGGGCAGAAACGGCTCAGATCACAGAAACTCTGAAGCAGTGAGGTTCAGAGCTTTTGGAGCTGTAACACTGAATACGACCACTGACTGAACACAGTCTGAACTGGGGCACTTCATGCAGACCACTGAAGACCTCATGGGCTGGAGTTTAGGGATTTAGAAAGCAAACAAACAGATGTACTTGTAAGTGTTTGCTGTGTAGGCATTTTTGATACCACATGCTAGGTTTGTGTGATAGGTTTCTTCCAGGGAGGATGACGGCGTGTGTGAGGACGAACTGCGGATATCTGATCTCAGACCAGCCATTGGAGGTTCAGGGGCTGAGCACTTCACCCTGGGAGAAGGCAGTTATATGGATGCAGTTCTCCATAGTCTGGCCATCTTACACACACTTATCTCATTCTGTTCCATCATTGGCTACTGCTGTCTGAAGGCAAGCCTGCTCCCTTAAGTGTTTATGTGCTTCTGGCACAGGTGTAGGACTTGATTAAACCTACATGGTCCTGCTGACTCATCACATCTGAACCGCTTAATCAGACTTGGTTTTTTCACCGGTTGCAATGGTTAGGTTCCCTTGGTGATATTTAAGAGGGAGAAGGAATTGGCACGTAAAATGGAGTTTGATGGTCTCTACATCACAAAGCAGCCCTCAGAGGATGACTTTAAAGGGCAGTGGGACAGACTGGTTATAAACACTCCGTAAGTGCTCATGGTATTATAACCCTTGTCGTAATTGTTGTTGTTCCTTCCCATGCAGCAGAAGTAAGTGTTTGTGCATTGTGCTTTTCCAGGTCTTATCCTAGTAATTACTGGGACAAGTTTGTAAAGAGGAAGGTATGAACACAATGTCAGTGGAGTCAGTGTGGAATATTCCCACAGCGTTTTACACCAAGTTTAACGCCACATGCATGTATCTAGTCTTGCACAAAACCAGACTAAAAACACTTTCCAGTGAAGATTCACTATGGGAACTGCGGATTAGTCCCAAGACTAGGTTTAATCCAGAAAACCAGGTCAGTAAGAACTAACTAAGCACAGGTCATGTCATTATCGAAATTTTCAACACATTACATTTAAATTGTTTCATTTCATCTTTAGATTTTACTTCCGTTATTGATGAGTGCAGTGCTGGAAACTGCTGGATGAGTCCTGCATGAGTCCTGCATATGTCCTGTCTCGTTAGCTCCATATTTAAAAAACGTGTTGTACACGTGTGTTTCACGTGTTACACATGTTACATGTTTATTACATTAAATATTACATGTGGAAGATTTAAAGGCTTTAGATGTCAATTCAATCAGTGCTTTGTTCTTGTTTTTTTGTTTTGTTTTTCCTGTGTGAATTTGCCTGTTAGGTTTTTATGTTTATTATTATTATTATTATTATTATTATTATTATAATTATTATTATTAATATTATTATCTACTTTTTGAATGCATGTGAAATGTGGCAGGTTATGTCTAAATACGAAGAGTTGTGTGGTTCAGCCCGGCTCAGTGCGCTCCTGGGTTTGGATAACAGGGCAGAGGGGGCGGAGGCCCGGCAGCATACAAGAACAGGCCAGCAGGAACGTCTTGGTGCCGGGTGGGTCTGCGCGCATGCACACTGATGCACTAGAGCTCTGCACACCACAGAACGCACTGCAGGATCAACACCTGTGGCTGGAAGATTTCAGCTCTGGGCAGTTTGCCGTCTGTTCTGTTGCTTTTGAAACACAGTGTCTATATAGATTAACTTGAATCTGCAGCCAGAATGGTCGTTCTTTTGATTCCAGTTAGCAGGAGAGTGGAGTGCTTACTCTATAGTGAAATTAAGTTTATAAGGCACTGTATTTACATTTACATTTTATGGCATTTGGTATTTATGGCCTGTAGCACTGAGCCTCACCCTGAACTTGCATGTGCTACAATGCAGGTATGAGTGGAGCTTGTTTATACTGCATGGTGGGGGTTTTGCACACCTCTCTGAACTGGGGTGCAAAGAAAGGTCTTACAAAAGTTAATGAAGTGAAATGATGGGAAATGAAATATTGTAATCGATTTTTTAAATGGTGTTTTTTGCATTTAAAGATGCAAAAATGGTTTGTTAATGCCTGCTTCTGCCAGAGGGTGGTAGTAGCGTTCAGAGTGAAGTTCTTGAGGTTCTTCAGCATTGTGGCCTTGGTACTGCTTTTGTGATTTCAGATGGAATGCCATCGACGTGAAGTATCAGATATGGAAGCTAGGAGTTGTGTTCACCGACAGTGTAAGTGAATTAAAAAAAATATTTTAGAATGTCTGAAGCAGTCTCTCAGTTATCAATCTCAGTCTTATTCTCTGTTCTGTCCATGTCTTGTCTGTCCTGCCTGTCTTGTACTGTCTCTCAGTCGTTCCTGTACCTTTCCTGGTATATCCTGCTCTCCGCGTTGGGCCACTATAATCATTTCTTCTTTGCTGCTCACCTGTTGGATGTTGCTATGGGTGTGAAAACACTCCACACTATCCTGTCATCTGTCACCCACAATGGAAAACAGGTAAAATACTCTGAATGTATGTGTGTTGGTTTCTTTAGATGTGTACATCTCTGTCTGTGTTTGTGCGTTTTTGTGTTTATATTTTTGTATGAAATAAACCCACTTGTTAGTGTAGTAATCCAGCTGCTCTTAACCATAGACCTCCACACTGTGGGTGTGTTGGTGTTATGTGTAGCTACTCCTGACAGTGGGCTTGCTGGCCGTGGTGGTCTACCTCTACACCGTGGTGGCCTTCAACTTCTTTCGCAAGTTTTACACTAAAAGTGAAGACGGTGAATCGCTGGATATGAAGTGTGATGACATGCTAACAGTAAGTGTAGGCCTAGTCCTCCACAGAGGCCCACGGCTCAGTTTCAATACGAGGTTGTAAAAAACAGCTCTGATGGGTCCGGCACACTAGATGATCCTGCTTCTCTGCAAGTATATGATTCCTCTGAAAAACATATAAGCTTTCTTCAAAAGCTATGAGTTCTTACTCAGACTGAGTTCTTCACTGTAGATTAGGCATCTTTCCAGGTGATAGTGTGGTGGACACTCAGACCACATCTTTTTCTGTAGATCAAATCTGAACTCGCAGAAGTTTGATGGGCAGGTTGTGTGTGGATGTAGTAATAATGTGTATGTTCACTCTTTTGGATCTCTCTAAATGCCAAGGGAAAGGGCAGGGAATTACAGTGGGCTTCAGGACACACCATGTTATAATGGAATCGGATTTACTCAATGGCAGACAGCTTACTGGCCTGTGTGTGTGTGTGTGTGTGTTCAGTGTTACATGTTCCACATGTACGTGGGGGTCCGGGCTGGAGGCGGGATTGGTGATGAGATCGAGGATCCAGCAGGGGATGAGTTTGAGTTCTACCGCATCGTCTTTGACATCACCTTCTTCTTCTTTGTCATCGTCATCCTCCTGGCCATCATCCAGGGTGAGGCTCATGACGGGACCGTCATCACAGCCACGTGGTTTTAGATGAACCTCCGGTGTGACATATATGACAGCTGACATGCAGCTCGAGGCTAAATGCTGCTGATTTGAACTGTGATGTCACCACCAGATCCTCTGGCGTGTCCCACTGACATGTGACTCACTGGATACCAAAAAAACCCCCAAACCAAACTCGAGTGCTTCTGTCTGTGTCTGTGAGCTCCCAAACATGCTTGCAGTACAGAATAAAAGTCACTGATGTTATCTTATGTTTGTTAATAATGTGACGTGGGTGACCTGGATACAAGCGTGAGTCAAGACTGTTGAGAACAGAAAGTTTAACAGTAAAAAAAAGAAAAAGACATTAAAGACAAAGTGAGGAAAACACGAGCCACAAGAAAAAAGCAATTAAAGTACATTTAAAAATGGTGTCCATTGATGTTGGTAACACATTTTTCACCATTTGCCTGATTGATGTTCTTAAAAGTATGATATCTCATGAGCAGCAGGACGAGATGTGTGTCAAACGTAAAATGACAAAGTTTATTAGTGACCAAAAAAAACAAATACAAGAATCCAAGCTCAGTAAGGGTAGAGCAGCTGTGAGGGTAGAGCAGTTGTGAGGGTAGAGCAGCTATGAGACGAATGGGAGAAGGCTCAGGAAGAAGCACTGAAGGTCTTATTGAAGGGGTTTCATTAGAGCAGTGTGAAATGATGAACAGGTGTGTGTAGTTGCCATTATAACTCAGGGGATTGTGATCGGAGGGGCTGGGATGTGTGTATAAGACCTGTATAAGAGGGATGATAAAGTCCTAATATATATATAAGGCCTTTCTGATTTCTCTATTTAATTAAAGTGAATTTCACAAAAACCATAAATGCACCAACTCAGATTTTCTGTCCTGCTGTGGGTTCACCTGCTGGGTTCACCTGCTGGGTTCACCTGCTCTTTCACATGTGTGTTGGCAGGTCTGATCATCGATGCATTTGGAGAACTGAGAGGTCAGCAGGACCAGGTGAAAGAAGACATGGAGGTAGGGATCAGACATGGAGGTAGGGATCAGACATGGAGGTAGGGATCAGACATGGAGGTAGGGATCAGACACAACACGTGTGTCTAAAACAGACACAGAGGGATGCAGCATTGAGTCTAATTTCATAAACTCTACGACTCTCACCATTCATCTTGATAAAACACTCAAGTGAAGACAATGCACTTAAGAATCATTTAACAGGAATCTAATCAGTACGTTAAAATTCAATGACAACAACAGCAGCAATAACAACAGTAATTTGATCTGAATGTTGGCCATCTCACGTTAGTTCTAAGTTCTTAGTGTTTAGCATAGCTCTGGGGCTTGTAATATCTTATGTAACACTATATCATATACTATCTTAAGTAACACTATATTACTTTCTTTCTCATATATCATACAGTTTCCTTCTCATCCTGGGATTTCCTTGGTTTTTAGGAGGGAAAACCCACTACATTGTTTTGAAGCTCCATTTAATTTAAGAGACGAGATATTACCCCTGAACACCCCTTTTTCATATCTGTAGTCCTGAGTCTCCTGGAGCCTTTTATTCTCTTTTGTAAACTTTTAATAATAATCCTGCATATGAAGATCCTCCTGCCTGTTCAGCAAACTAAGGGAACAACCTCCAAACCTCGAAATAAACCCGTATATAAACTTGTATATAAACCTGTATATAAACCCGTATATAAACCTGTATATAAACCCGTATATAAACCCGTATATAAACCCGTATCTAAGCCTATATATAAACCTGTATATAAACCCGTATATAAACCCGTATCTAAGCCTATATATGAACCCGTATATAAACTTGTATATAAACCCGTATCTAAGCCTATATATGAACCCGTATATAAACTTGTATATAAACCCGTATCTAAGCCTATATATAAACCCGTATATAAACCCGTATCTAAGCCTATATATAAACCCGTATCTAAGCCTATATATAAACCCGTATATAAACCCGTATATAAACTTGTATATAAACCCGTATCTAAGCCTATATATAAACCCGTATATAAACTTGTATATAAACCCGTATATAAACTCGTATCTAAGCCTATATATAAACCCATATATAAGTTTGTATGTAAATCCATATATAAACCTTTATACAAATATAAAGGGCATATAATCATATATAAGGTGATTAAATGCAGTAAACAAAGTCTCTTTTCTCTTAACATTCCACATATTATCACTGTGTCCACAGCTTGTTATTGTGTCTGCTAGGTGAGAAACTGAGGAATGTAAAGTATCTGTGGTTGAAATTGTGTCTGCTAGGTGAGAAACTGTGAGAAAGCATCTGTTATATTGTTATATAGTATCTGTTATATTGTTATTACTGTGTACTGGATGGAGTGGAAATGCTGTTTTGTTCTGTTCAATTCCTGCCTTCTGTGAACTGATCAAGGACAAATTATGTTCCTGTGTGTGTATTTTCCCTTTACATTGTATAGATGCTGCCTGGTCATAGTCACATGACCGGGGGCTGAATGCTCTTTGATAATCCTGTTTTTATAGTCTAGTCCTGGATTTGAGTCCACATGTTTACTGAGTGTCAGTGGGAGTGAGTCATTCCCGTTCTTCTTTTCCATATCCAGATTTATTTCCGTTCTCTTTCCCACTGAAGATTCTTTTGAAAATACTTGTTTTGGGGTGTAGTTCTAATCATGAGCTGCATCTGGGCAAACAGACTCAAAGTACTCACTTAGTATCACTGGGAGCGAGATATTCTCGTCCAGTGACATTATCATTCACAACACCATTTCCATTCTCTTCCCTTCTGCAGACGAAGTGCTTTATCTGTGGCATTGGGAGTGATTACTTTGACACAGCTCCCCATGGCTTCAAGTCCCACACTGTGCAGGAACACAACCTGGCCAACTACCTGTGAGTAGGACTGCCACTGCAGGAAGACTTCACCCTGCCCACTGGTCTCAGACCAGTCAAACCCCTCAAATTCATTCTGCGACTGGCTACTGCTCTCATTAATTTCAAAGCACATGATTTACACATGAACTGCAAATATTACAATTATTTCAAGTGGCACAAGACACAAATGAAAGATTTTTTTTTTTTGCAATGATTTCATTCTAAATCTGTAACAGCATCACTCAGCCAATCAAAAGTAAAACTAATTGACCTGCAAGTTAATGAATATGCCTTGTAAACACGTCTGGTTTTAATATGAATTCCTGCCCCCCAGGTTCTTCATGATGTATCTCATCAATAAAGATGTGACGGAACACACTGGCCAGGTAGGAATCTCGCTCTAGGCCATCTGTCTCACCTGCGTAAACTTCACAGGGGAAATCCCTTTAGCTATAGTACCATGGATGTACCATATGGCTCTTACAATACCGACATATTAAACCTGGATCTTTGGAATTTAACAAAAGAGACAACCCATCACTGTTGAGCAAAAAAATATATAAAAATATTAGTTTTGGATCAAGCCACTGTGAAGTGAATACTGATCTAGTAAAGGTCTTAGGACTTTTTCTGTGAATGTGTCCTTTCTCAGCTAAGTTTCACCAAGCCTGCTGATATATATGGTGATCTCAGTAAACCCCCAGTGATCCTGCTTCCCTTTCTAAACAGGAGTCCTACGTATGGAAGATGTACCAGGAACGCTGCTGGGAATTTTTCCCAGTCGGGGACTGCTTCCGCAAACAGTATGAGGATCAGCTCAGTTAGGAGGTTCCTGTAACTACTTACATGGAGTTAATCTCACAGGTATGAGCTATGGAGAATGTTCCAGCTGTGGAGAACATTCCAGCTAAAGAGAACGTTCCCATGTACTTCCCAACACTGTGGATGAATGCTACTCCATTCATGGCCCTTATCTACTGCACCTACTTATATCTGGGCAGCATCGTTAGAGATCCTGGATTCTACAGTAGGATTGTTTTTTGGCTTGCTGTCTCTCTCTCACAATGGATACTGCTTTGTTTATTTTGTTCATTGTTTATTTGTTTCACTGGTGAAATACACTGATGCATTGTCGGTATGCAAAAAGCTTTAGCTCTGCCTTAACCCTATTCATCTGCACACCATCAACATCTATAAACAGACATTTAAAAAACGGCCCTGCATTACTGGTGTTCGGATTGAATTTCCAGTGCGGCATTTGTGAGTTGATCTGTGTGGCTGATGAAGTGCCCTGCTTTGCTCTCCAGCCCTCAGGCACGTTCTTTGCTATTTGTGAAAAGTGTGCATAACTTAGTTAGAGAATTCGTTCAGTCAGCCAGCATATTTGCTTAATCCTTGTCATGGGATTTAACACCTCCATGACTTTATTTTTGTTAATCAGTCAAATCCGATATAATCTCTCCATTTTACAGTTATGCTCATTAAGATGATGACCAGGTTGGGCTTCCAAATCACTTCAAACTTAGAAAGTATGGAAAACTCAACCTTGTTATAATGTGTTCAATTTCTTTGTGAAATTATAAAATACAAATGAAATTACATTCATATTCTTTGTCTCATTCAATTCATATATGTGTATGTATTTTTTTTAATGTATTTTTTAAATATGGATTTTTTGTAGCCGTGTGAACAGGTAAAACAAACCGATCAGATCCGAGTGGTGGTGTCTCCAGCTGCCCAGCTGTGAAAGTACTGAATGTAGCATGACTGTTGAATTGTTACCCCATTCTTCTACAGTACACGGCCATAGAGAACATGCTTTCATATTCAGATTCAAGCGGATTATCCTGTTCCAGTTTGCTGCTGCGCCTTTTGATGGTTTGTGTTTGTGTTCTCTCTCTTCTCCTCTTTATATCCTTCTGTTTCTCCCTCATTCTATGTCTTGCTCTCCCTCCCACCGTCTCTCCCTCCCTCTCTCTCTCCCTCCCTCCGTCTCTCTCTCTCTCTCTCTCTCTCCCTCCCACCGTCTCTCTCTCTCTCTCTCTCCCTCCCTCCGTCTCTCTCCCTCTCTCTCTCTCCCTCCCACCGTCTCTCTCTCTCTCTCTCTCCTTCCTCCTCCTCCTGATGTCTCTCTCTCTGTCTCTCTCTCCTCCCGATGTCTCTCTCTCTCCTTCCTCCTCCTCCTGATGTCTCTCTCTCTGTCTCTCTCTCCTCCCGATGTCTCTCTGTCTCTCTCTCCTCCTCCTGATGTCTCTCTCTCTCTCTCTCTCTCTCTCTCTCTGTCTCTCTCTCTCTGTCTCTCTCTCTCTCTCTCAGTCTGTAAAATAAATTCTATCTC
>JAOXYF010000011.1:19332189-19351007 GCA_028565775.1 Sternarchorhynchus goeldii
AAAATAAAAAGGTCTTCGTTTCTTTTACACGTGAGTCCTGTCGGCTTTTTGCAGCCCTCCTGGGCTCACCCGTTACACATACACACACACACACACAAATATATACAGAATACTAATACATACACACACACAAATATATACAGAATACTAATACATACACACACACACAAATATATACTGAATACTAATACATACACACACACACACACAAATATATACAGAATACTAATACATACACACACACACACAAATATATACAGAATACTAATACATACACACACACACAAATATATACAGAATACTAATACATACACACACACTTGCACACACACACACACACACACACAAATATATTTTGCACAGTCATGGAGCTCCATCAGTGAGTTCTCACATTCCTGAAGGTCCAGCTGCTTGTTATCACTTCATAATAGTGGAAGAGAAACGTTATTCGCCCAAAGCTAGCTGTCCACCTGTGTGTGTGTGTGTGTGTGTGTGTTTCGAGAAGGCTCCTAAGGACACCACAGTGATAAGGTGTTATAATCACTAAATTACCCTTTTCACACTAGCTATGAGGAAATGAACAGTGTGTGCATACAGCGTACAGATAGCAGGAAACACATTTCAGTGCTAGCATACGTGAATGAAATGCAGATGCCCTGGATGCTGTGTAGAAGGTCAGAGGAGCAGACTCCAACCCCCCCACCCAAACACCACCTCCCATCTCCCTGGGTCATGACTACGATCTCAGGGCCTACCTGAGACAAGACAACATGAGCTGCAGAATTTCAGCTCACACTATCCAACTTCAACACACTTACACTGCAATAACACTCACAACCACTGCACTACCACTACATAACCACTGCACTAACTCTGCATAACCACTGCATAACCACTGCACTACCACTACATAACCACTGCACTAACACTGCATAACCACTGCATAACCACTGCACTACCACTGCATAACCCCTGCACTAACACTGAATAACCACTGCATAACCACTGCACTATCACTGCATAACCACTATATAACCACAGCAATGACACCACACTAACAGTTGTCAAGTCAAAATTTATTTATAAAGCACTTTTTACAACAACCTATGTCATAAAGCAGCTTTACAGATGTCTGAGTCCAAGACCCCAATGATCAAACCAAGGGTGACAGGGGCAAGAAAAACTCCCTGAGTGCAGGAGGAAGAAACCTTGAGAGGAACCAAGACTCAACAGAAGGGGCCCATCCTCCTTCAGGCACCACAATAACAGTAATACAAACAGTAAACAAAAACAACACCACAATAACAACAATACAAACAGTAATCAAAATGAGTAAAGTCTGTCCATTAACTGATTATAAATAGGTTCCTGATATCTAATAGAAGTGTTAAATCAGTCTTAGTTTCCATGTAACTTTTTACAGTATATCAGACACAGTCCACAGCAGGTCATAGCTTGTATCTTTAGTTTGATCATCATGGTGGTTTTAAACTGGTAGTTCAGACATTAAGGCACTTGACCAGTAATCACAAAATTGCTGGCTCAAGCCCCACCTCTGCCACTGTTGGGCCCCTGATCAAGGCCCTTAACCCTCATTTACTCAACCCTCAGACTGTAGGGTTCATGCTCAGTAGCAGTAAACTCCCCCAGTACACTAACACTGCACTAACACCGCGCTAACACCGCACTAACGCCGCACTAACACTAACACCGCACTAACACTAACACCGCGCTAACACTAACACCGCACTAACGCCGCACTAACACTAACACCACGCTAACACTGCGCTAATACCGCACTAACACCGAACTAACACTAACGCCGCACTAACACTGCACTAACACCGCACTAACACTGCACTAACGCCGCACTAACACCACACTAGCACCACACTAACACTGCACTACCACCAAACTAACACTAACGCCACACTAACACTGCACTAACACCGAACTAACACTAACACCGCACTAACACCGCACTAACACCGAACTAACACTAACACCGCACTAACATAGCACTGTTACTAAAGGTACACCACACTGCCATTGATCTAACACTACAACGCACTGACCCAGTGCCCATGAACACTGCCTTAACACTAACATTGTTGATGTCATTTAACTGAGAGTTTTGCTTATGATGCAACAAAGAAGCTCTAGGGATTATCGAGGGATAATACTTCCCTGAGGATACTACAATGACACACACACACACACACACGTTTCACACCTAGGATACAGGACACATTTTTCACTTTCATCTATTACACTGAAAGGGATAAACAAAGGAACATCTGTCATACAGTGTGTCAAAAAGCTCAAAGCCTCAAGGAGAAATCAGATCATATCTGACACACTTTAGGGAATTATCCAAAGCTGCATCTCAGTGACTGGTGACCAAAGAAAATTACAATATTTAAACATCATCAATAATATTTAATGACAAATTAAACCCACATGCCAAAATTATTGTTCTGGAACTAGTATTGTGCTGGGACTGGTATCGTGTAGGACGATAACACCTCACCACTTATACAGGTGTGGACCTTCACAAGATAACACCTCACCACTTATACAGGTGTGGGTCTTCACAAGATAACACCACACCACTTATACAGGTGTGGACCTTCACAAGATAACACCTCACCACTTATACAGGTGTGGACCTTCACAAGATAGCACCTTACCACTTATACAGGTGTGGACCTTCACAAGATAACACCTCACCACATACAGGTGTGAGCCTTCCCATGCCACCCACTGAGGTAATGCCATTTCATAATGAATTAACATACTGCTGTCCCATGCCTTTTGTCACATCTGTGTGTAGCCCTTCACTTTAAAGAAACACTCTGTTGCAATAGATATCAATCTGGGATCAATCAATCATATCAAGCTGGGATTCCAAATGTTGGCAGATAGAACTTGTTAAAAGTTGTTAGATGGGCCAATACAGCATCTAGCCATTGGCCCATCTAGCAACTTTTAACAAGTTCTTCACAGCATTGCTGCTATCATCTTTTCTCCATTAGCATCTATGATAACAGAAAACCATTTGTTTTCCATTAGCCTCTCAGTGAGACAGGCGCTGTTCTTTTCCCATAAGTACCTATGCTAGCGAAATAGCATCAGTTTTTCATTAGCATTTACTGTATGCTAACAGAACGTTTTCCAACCAGCGTTTGGTTTAGGGGGATGTCATTCGTTACCATTAGTGTCACGACCAGAAGGAAAGGAGCAGCCGTTGGTTCCTGATTAGCGTATGCTGCCTGGGTGGCATGAGTTACAGCAGGGGGCCATAAAACACGGGGTTCTAGACAGAGCCGGGCCTTGTACCAGCGCCTGTGTGTGGCTCAGACGGGCGCTTCAGTCGGGAGGTCCTGTTGGATATTACTGGATATTACAGTCCTGAACCGGAGGTGCCGAAGTGTGACTTCACTGTTCCAGGACCAGTTCAGTGTTTTCTTACAGAGAATGTGATACATACATTTTAGAGCAAACAGAACTTTGGCGTGTCCATCTGTATGGAATGAACAGCATGTTTGGATGGGCACATGATAATTATGTTTCGCAGGATTCATGTCCATGTGTGTATTTGTGCTCGAACACAAGGTTTTGTTTACCAACTTCAGATAACCTTAATCACCACATAACCTTGTATAATCACTACATAACCATTGTTTTGATCATGCCTATTTCTTTTAGATTACTTTTTAAATTTCATCGCAGCCACATGCCCTTAGTGTCACGCTACTAAAATGTGCGGCAGGTCTCTGAAAGGCGGGGCTTCATTACCAGTGCAGCACAGCCAAACAATTACAGTGTAGAAGGTGAGGGGTTTAACTAGAACATTTTATGCTTTTTCTGGCTGCATGGGTATGAGAGGATGATCAAGATGGGGATATTCTGTACTGTGACCCAGGAGTCAGTGTAATACACACAGTCATATCCAGCTGAGATTGGCTGAGATCCCTATGAGTAAGAATAGTTTTGAATCCACAGAAAGGCCTTTTTGATTACGGGAAGCCAGATGAAATTCGCAGGGCAAATCACACACCCTTATTTTATCAAAGCAAAGTTGAGACAGGCCGTTTGTCACAGTGCTGAGCAGAAGATGTGTGAAGGATCGACTGTGTGTGACTGTGTGTGTGCAAAGACGTGTGTGTGTGTGTGTGTGCCTCACAGCAATGTGTGGTTTACCTAAATCAAGCTAGGAAGAATGTGTGTGTGTGGAGGGGGGGTGTCTGTGTTTAAGTGTATGCATGTCTGTGTGTGGTGTGTGTCTGTGTCTGTGCCTCTGTGTGCATGTGTGTGTGTGTGTGTGTGTGCACAGAAGCGGATGTTACAGTGTTAGTGCACTCGTAGCTAAGGCATTCATGCGTCTGGGTTTGTGTTTACACTGAAACCTGGGTGTGTTTCTTCTCTCGGGCAGTTCTGTACGCACACACACACACACACACACACACACACACACACAAATGTATACACACTTCTCTCAGACAGTTCTGTACTGTACACCACGTCGGCTTCATGTCTCTTAGTAAGGACTGGCACATACACACATGTTCAGACGCCCTAACTTGAATGCAGACACACAAATAGATGCACTCAAACACACGCAGAGGTACACTCAAACACACTCAAAGACAGATCCAGACACTCAAACAAATATTTACATACACACAGATACATGCAAACACATAAATATTCAAAAACACATGCATAAACACATACACACACACACACACATACAGAGGAGAGGAAATGAAGCAGTGAACAGATTGTAGTGATGGTGATGATAATGATATTTATGCAGGTAATTATGTGATATTTTGGAACTAGGCAGATATGATTGATTACCTTACAAATTTCTTTCTGTGTACAAAAACTCAAGCGATACTTACCTGTCAGTGAGTACCTGTCAGATAGAACAGCAGCCATTTAACCCTTACCCTAACCATTTAACCCTAACCCTAACCCTAACCCTCACAGCCATTTAACCCTAACCGTAACCCTAGCTGAAGGCCTCTGCTACCTGGGCCAGTCAACCAGCACGGTCTTGTCTCAGCAGCAAACGTGGGTGCATTAGTACTGTTAACACAGCAGGGGGCACCACTGGGCCCAACCCACCAGGTGCTGAAATAGGAAATAGAATAAAAGAATCGAAGATGTTATCAAATGGATGATGACTGATTCCATCTGAGCTTTGAATGGTAACCTACTCTGTTCATTGGAAGTTTAACTTCGTCCCTGCTGTAATTTAATTTACTTAACGATATTTGTCCCTCACATGAAACCGTTCTCTGCTGGATATGTTCTGAAGAGAGAGTCTCTCTGTCACACGTGTTTGGTTACATGACTGTCAGAACTGTGAGTTATTGATCAGGTGTCTGAGGCTGGTTTGCTCTGTTGAAATACAGACATTATTGCATAACGCAGACATGCTTCGGGAGGACGGGTCGTCTGAGGTAATGCTGGTTTCCCTGTCAGACATTCTGATGATTAGATCCCAGTCCCCAGAGAGATTCCATGACTTTCCCAACGGGCATAACAGTAAGAAAAAGGAAACACACACACACACACACACACACACACACATACACACATATGTACACATACACAGTGGAACATATACATGGACCCACACTCATGTAAATGTACACAGAACCACACATACAGACTTTTATGTACACATAAACCTGATTACTCTATCAAATACTTTTTGCGTGTATGTGTGTGTGTTTGTTTGTACACTTGCTGTTTGTTTACTCACTAAACAAAACAAAGAAAACACCTTCTCCAACTGCTTATCAACACAAGCCCAAATGTTGTGCTCTTTCAGCCTGTCACTTGAACTTACCATGAACTGGTGTCATTTTTTAATATGTTGATTTTTTTTATTAACTCATGCAAACACAAAGCTTTGAGCATCGAGTGTTCTAGAACATTATATTGTGCTAGAACACTGTATGACATTATAAGAACACTACATGAGGTAATAGAAAGCTGTATGATGTCATAAGAACACTACATGAGGTAATAGAAAGCTGTATGATGTCATAAGAACACTACATGAGGTAATAGAAAGCTGTATGATGTCATAAGAACACTGCATGAGGTAATAGAAAGCTGTATTATGTCATAAGAACACTGCATGAGGTAATAGAAAGCTGTATGATGTCATAAGAACACTGCATGAGGTAATAGAATGCTGTATGACATTATAAGAACACTGCATGAGGTATGACATACTGGAACCCTGCAAAAGCTTTGATTATGTTTTTTTTTTTATGTGGACATCAGAGCATGTGTGTGTATTCATCTGTGTGTTCATGCATGCACGTGATCTCCAGATGCACTTTTGTTTCACAGTCTTGTCAAAATATCATGTGTGTATGTGTGCGGATGTGTGTATAATGTGTGTGTGTGTGTGTGCGTGCGTGTATATCCCCACCTGCCATCCCTATGGTTCGATTGTCATCACCAATGGTTACCATAGCAACCCCAGGTCCAGTTGCCTACAGAATTGCTATCCTGACTGAACATTTGGACCATGGAAATGTATAAGGAATTCATAGAATTCCACAGCATTCCTGTTTACAGAATTTGGTCTGAATCTTTTCACCTCTCTTGAATCACTAATAATTTTTGAAATCAGTACTTTTTTTTCCAAAATTCTATTTTATTTTTCTCATTTTTAGTTTTGTTATTTTTCTCATTCAGATGTTTAGGTTTTTAACAGTTTTGCCTTCATAACTAGAACTTAAGGTTTGTGACCAAAAGCTCCATAGTAACTTCATGAACATTGTGACAATCAGTATATGTCTACATAGTTCAATAAGTTTTGCTTTATGCAAAAATACTTGTTTATTATTTATGTTGCCTTGCTGAATCCAAATATGTGTTCAGAATTTCTCTATCATCCTTACTCCCCCATATATATATGAAATATATAGGCTATATGAAACAGTCATGGTACAGAAAGTTGTCAGGCTAAGATGGAAACTATTCTAAAAGTAGATTTGAATTCAACATGAAAAACACCGAACACTAGTTACCAAATTACCAGTGACTTTGTGGCCTCCTCTGTGGTTACCTGTAAAAACATCCTTGAGTTTGATCTCGTTGAGTTTGAGCTCGTTGAGTTTGATCTCATTGAGTTTGATCTCGTATTTGATCTCGTTGAGTTTTATCTCATTGTGTTTGATCTCGTGTTCGATCTTGTTGAGTTTGATCTCGTTGTGTTTGATCTTGTTGAGTTTGATCTCGTTGTGTTTGATCTTGTTTAGTTTGATCTTTTTGTGTTTGATCTTATGTTCTTGATAGGGTTGAGCTTTTTTTCTGATAATGCTGCTAAAACCATCCTATTAAAACAATACCTCTGCCTAAATAGTGTCTGAGCCAGATGTTAACAGATATTTTAATAGCTTTGGTTCCTGTGGGAGCTGTGCACTGTGACACTCACCACATTGTCACTGTGGGAGTATTCATGTCTCTAGGTCTGCCATGTTGAGTTGTGTCCAGTATGACATTTCGAGAATCACAGTGTAGGTGCGGTTCTGGGCTTTGAAGAAGCTTTTAGTTTTTCCAGCTAAAAAAATGTTTGCAACGGTGTATCCAAAGCTCAGTTCTTCAGTTCCCACACAGCTAGTTAACTCACACTTATGATGCATGTGTATGTATGTGCACAGATACAGAAGCATGTTGGGATCTGGAGGCAGTGCAGATACAAAAGAATACATTTTCTGAATAGAATATGGGTTTAAAAAATGTCAAATTCTATACATTTCCATCTTTATATCTGAAATCTGCTTTTATGCCTCAATTCTGTGATTCCGACTGTGTTCTGCACATCATGTAAATCACTGGCTGTTACTCCCCCAGTGGCTCGGTGTGTAAATACAGTGGTTAAATTACAGCAAATCTCCCTGCTGTTTAGGGAACAGGAGCCAAATCTCACAGCTTACTTACTGAAGAGGAGCTGGTGCACCACAGAATACTGTTTCCATTCTTGGTGTGTGTGTGTGTGTGATTGTAATCTAAAGTAACTGTAGTGTCATCTTTCCCTGTTTAAGAGAGGGAATGAGGTCAGAGAGAGGAGGAAAAGAGAGAGAGAGAGAGAGAGAGAGATGGAGATACTATGAGAAACACACAGAGGGAGAGAGATAAAGAGAGAAACAGACACACAGATGTCCATAGGCTGTAGGGAGCTCTTTTATATCTGTGCCAAAACTTTGTTTGCTGCCTGTATTTAGCAACGCACATCTCTTCACCTGAACCTTTCCACACTGGTTACCAGCAGCAGCTTGAGAACCTCAAATCCAATCTGCTGGCTCTAGATCAGCCATCCAGAAAGAGAGAGAAGGAGAGAGAGAGAAACAGAAGGAGAGAGAGGGAGAGAGAGAAAGAACCTGAAGATGCCTGTATGTGTCAGTACTAGTCAAGATAATGTGTGCCACCAGGGATTTTGGGTGCAATGAAAAAATATCACATTGGATCCTATCAGCCTACAGCCATGTTAGGGCCCTTAGTCACAGGCCCTTAGAAATGTTTTAACATTTCTCCCTCATGGTGAGTTTGTGTGTGTGTATATGTGTTTCAATTAATTGTGAGAGGCATAATTTTAAAAGACAAAATGTTTGTCTGTCCTTAGACTGGGGGCCAGTTATTCTTTGTCTCTACAAATGAGGTTCACACTGTGTATGTGAGTGTGGGTGTGTGTTGTGTGGATGGTGGTGAGGAGGCATATATTTAGTAGGATGATTGAAAGCATAAGAACTTGCATATTTAGGAAATTTGGCAATGTCCACGTGTGTGTGTGTTCCCCTATCCCTGAATCACAGCAAAGCTCCATCTCATCCGTCCAGTGTGTTTTTGAGCAGAGCCCAGCGTCCTTGTCTGTGTGTCTCTCTGGTGAGGATTGCTGGCACTGTCCCTGTTCCAAAACAACATTCACCAACAGGAACAGTGTGGTGGACACACAGGCTTGGGCACGCAGCAGGAACAGCCTGAACCAGAATCCATTTTTAAATCTCTAACAGCATCTGTTTGAATACATCATTTAGAACAATGTGCTTTTTTCTGCACGTTTTGTAGTCAAACGTGTGCACTATAGTACAAAACGTGTTGGACACATGCAGTAATGGTGATAAGAAAACAGCAGGTTTATATCAGGATTTCCAAACCTAGATACACAGGCCAACAGTACCCTCTAATGGTTGTGAAAACAATCCGCAAGCGTTTGTTGTGTTAAAAATAACATTAAAAATAAAGAACTGTTCGTGTCGGGATGTGCGATATGTATCGTCTACGATAACATCTTAATTATTGTTTTAAACATGTACGAGTTTGACAAAATCGTGTCACGCCCTTTGCAAAAGCCAGTCAAAAACATGCGCTGAGAGTCCGCGCATTCAATGCATCATTTAGCCTGGTCGGGTAGATTACTGCGCGTGTGTACGGAGTGCGTGCAGCGAGCAAGCGCGCGGTGTGGTTACGCGCACACCAAACGAAGACGCTGCAGCTGTTCATTTACTTTGATCTTCCGGCTTTGCGAAAACGATCGTCGAGAGTTACCGGTAGTATTTGGGCGTAGTTACTGAAAATGACGTTATCGATCAACATAGGAACTTCAGGTTGTTGGCCAAAAATCCTTGTTTAAACACGAAGTAATTAAACAACGTCTCCCACTTTATTTTTAGACAGTATTTCAGGTCGCATAACCAGCTGCAAACAGGAGAGATATATGCCGTCGTTTTAAACTGTCGATTCCTACACCAATCCCATTTGGACACCATTTTCTAATTGCTGTTCTAATCCTAAATTACGAAACAACGCGGACGAGCCCCATCCTTAAGGTGGGCGGGGCTTTATAAACTAGCATAACTTCTAAGAAGTTCTAAATGAAAAGCCGCTGATGACAATACAAACGCTGTCCATGATTAAAACGTGCCAATTTAACGGGAACGTTACCGTTTTAAGTACATACATTTTCTTAATGGTTTCATTGATGCCGTTAGTAAGCAACATGTCATATCCTACTAACAAGAGCGACCTATTTTTTTTTTTTAAAAAGATTGTATGTTTAACGTTATCGACAAAATCCCAGAAAATATCCAGATATCTTTTTTTCAATATGGCACACGGAGATTTGTTCATATCTCTGTAGCCTCCACTCACGTAAAACCTACAGCTGTAAAACCTGCCTCTTATTTCCGCATTTTCTGGCAATCTGGTAAAAATAATTTTCGAGCATTTAGTAAAGCTTTCATCTCAAATCTACACTCTGTTGACATATGCTATCCTACAAACAAATGCCTATAACCACAGAAAAAAACCCACTCTGCCCCACCTCAGGTGAAATTTTGCTCTCTATCCATGTACCCTTCTCAGCCATTTTCTTCTGTCAGATTTGAGGAAGGAGAAAAGACTCTAGCTGAGATAAGACATGTTTAAGTAATAGTCTCTCCTAACTAGCTTGCTAATAACTGCAGTAAGTGATCGTGATTGAGACTGAAGTCGAGAGGGTCTTTTTGCCACACTGTCAGTTCACATTTCTGCTATTTTCTTTTCTAGAATATGCCGGGACTGCACAATGGACTCCAACAGCACAGAGCCCGGCCAGTTCGTGCCTGCTATCAGTGTGGGCACCCAGGTTTACCCACAATCCTCTCCGTGGCCACTCCTGCCGAGCACGGATGACCCCAACGCCTCCTTCTTCCCTGGCGCCTCGAACCTGAGCGTCGTTTACAACGGGAGTCAAGTGGAGCTGGAAGACGGCGAGTATGACCCTCTGGGCGGACACTCGCTCTGGCAGGTTGTTCTGATCGTCCTGTTTACGGGACTGCTGTCCCTCGTCACCATCATCGGCAACGTCCTCGTCATGGTATCGTTCAAGGTCAACCGGCAGCTCAAGACTGTCAACAACTACTTCTTGCTGAGCCTGGCCTTCGCCGACCTCATAATCGGGGTGATCTCCATGAACCTGTACACCGCGTACATCGTGATGGGTCAGTGGGCGATGGGCAACTGGGCATGCGACCTCTGGCTGGCCATCGACTACGTCGCCAGCAACGCCTCCGTCATGAACTTGCTGGTGATCAGCTTCGACCGCTACTTCTCCATCACAAGGCCACTCACGTACCGCGCCAAGCGCACCACCAGGCGAGCGGGGCTGATGATCGGCCTGGCCTGGCTCGTGTCGCTGGTGCTCTGGGCACCGGCCATCCTGTTCTGGCAGTACTTCGTGGGGGAGAGGACGGTTCCAGCGGACAAGTGCTATATCCAGTTCCTGTCCGAGCCCATCATCACGTTCTGCACAGCCATGGCCGCGTTTTATCTCCCCGTGACTATCATGAGCGTCCTCTACTGGAGGATTTACAAAGAGACGGAGAACCGCTCGCGAGAGCTGGCTGGCTTGCAGGGCTCGGGCGGGAGGCTGGGAGCCACCGAGCGCCCTCATTTCCACCTCCACGCCACAAGGGGGAGCTCCAGGAGCTGTAGCAGCTTTGAGCTGGGCCGGTCAGCACAAAGGCAGAGCTCCTTGCTGAGGTTTGCCGGGCAATTCCGCTGCTGGAGACGGAGGCCTGGTGGTGCAGGAGCAACCCGTGGAGGTGTGGAGGTGGATCGCAGCAGCTGCGACAGCTGGAACAACAACGACGTGGGGCTGTCCGCCGACCACTCCGCCTCGTCGGACGAAGAGGACGTGCCGCCACCCACTGCCCGTGCCATCTTTTCCATTGTCCTGAATCTTCCCGGCATGAGGGCAGCTGTGAACTCACAGGTGACCTCCTGCGAGGACCTGGATGCTGCAACGGAGGAAGATCCACTGCGTAGTCCAGGAGACAACGACCACAGCAAGAGCGATGGCCTCTCGCGCTCGGTCGCTAACGGTGACAAGCGCTTCGTTGCAAACATAGCCAAAGTGCAGTCCGTGCCTGCCATTCGGGCCCTGCCCCCCAGCAACACAGACTCCGCCTCCGCCTCCGCCACCACCGTCAAATCGCCGTCCGCGCCGATATCGTTCAAAGAGGCGGCCATGGCGAAGCGCTTCGCGGCTCGGGCCAGGACCCAGATCACCAAACGCAAACGCATGTCACTGGTGAAGGAAAAGAAGGCTGCCCAGACACTTCTGGCCATCCTGTTCGCCTTCATCATCACCTGGACGCCCTACAACATCATGGTGCTGGTGAACACGTTCTGTGACGGCTGCATTCCAGAGTCGCTGTGGGCGCTGGGCTACTGGCTGTGCTACGTCAACAGCACGGTCAACCCCATGTGCTACGCTCTGTGCAACAAGACCTTCCGCACCACCTTCAAGATGATCCTGCTCTGCCGCTGGGAGGAGACGAGGAGCAAGCAGAACTTTCTGCAGAGGCAGTCTGTCCACTTCACCAGGAGCATAGCCAGGGACTCCACATAGCCCACGTAGCTAACAATGACGTCAAACCTGCGCACTGAGCCTGCAAATGGAACCTGAGTCCTGCCATTTCAAACAGAGGTTCCATAAGGATTAGGTGTGGCTGTGGCATGGGGGTGGCGTGCGGTTTTAAAGTTGTTCGGCAGCTGTTGTCCCTTGGACTCTGATTTGGAAGAATGTTGACTTCAGTTGGACACCAGGAATGGATGCAGAAGAAAAGGGCTACAATAAGACTTTGCTTTGAACAGGTGTCACATTGGCTGTTCCTTCAGTCAGACACGTAAACATTGGCTGTTCCTTCAGTCAGACACGTAAACATTGGCTGTTCCTTCAGTCAGACACGTAAACATTGGCTGTTCCTTCAGTCAGACACGTAAACATTGGTTGTACCTTCAGTAAGACACATAAAGCCTACATGAACCACAAATGTGATGTCAGACCCCAGAGGTGACGTTAAACACTACCTCTCAGTTTGTCAAAGAAACAGTTTGACATGAAGATGTTTTAACAGTGTTATGAAATTTCTCAAAAAGTGTTTTATCTCCAAATCCCATTAATGGAACTACATGCGTATTTCAGGGTTGGAAACTGAATTAATTCTTGAAAATGAAAAGAAGCTATAATAATAATAAGAAGAAGAAGATGAAGAAGAAGAAGAAGATGCAAAGGCAGATTAGGAGATACAGTGTATGTGAGCAGGAGATACAGTGTATGTGAGCAGGAGATACAGTGTATGTGAGCAGGTTGAAGTGACTGTACTTTACTTTGGCTGTTTTCTGTGGCTGTGTCAGTCACATAGCACTCGTGCATGTTTGTGAGACGTCAGTATATCAATGTTGCTCTGTGACATGTAAACCATGGTTGAACTGGTTCTGAGTTGAAGGGTTATTGGTTCCTCGGACCACCGCTCTGTTAGGTAGTCTTGTTTACAAGTGACAAACCACACAGTTGCAGTACCTGTCGTTAATATATCAAGTGCATATTGACGATTTTGTTGTTTGTACTTTATCGGAGTGTTTGTGTTTGAACACTCACCACAAAAGGACAACTGAAAAATATTTTGTAAGATTCAAATATTATCTTTATCATCTTTGTGTGAAACCATATTTGAAACACTTTCATTATGCTGATGTTGATGTTTTGGGTCCAAATTTGAATCATTTTGTTTACTGGATTGTGGATCTCTTTGATTGTGGCCGTTTCCTCAGTCCTTTCTGTGGTCGTGGCCATCTACCATCTTATTCTCCTGTGCCAGTCAGTTCCAGCATTACTCAGTAACAACCTGCAATGACACCTACATTTAAAACGCAGATGGTCCATGAGTTTTAACTGTGCACCTTGATAATGACATTTTAGACCAATTAGCCTTTAAACCAGATCAGCAGCGGTGAAGTGCTGCCTGATTGGCTGTAATTCCATTTTTCATCCAGATTAACCTGGGACAGAATAATGATGTCACTCCATTCTGGAAATGGAAATCAGTGCAGCAACAGGGCCCTCTGTTGGAGATACAGTGGTCCTACATGTCAGACAATTGCTTCACTTATTTTGCATACAAATGTAAGCTGTAGGAGGAGTCTTTGGGCTCCAGCCTCGTGGTGTGATAAGAACCACAGCATAAATCTGCTGTTTCCCTTGCTGCAACATGCAGGATTGACCTCGGTCAATTATCCAGCCCTGTAGGAGTTTAAAGTAGCATTTTAGACCAGGAATAATACCAAAATCCAGTATTGAAGTGTAAAAAACCTGACATCATGTAAACCACAACAAGCAATATTTCACTTCCAAATTCACTTAGTTTGCTAATATGACAAACACTGTTGTAATCTGATAGATTTTTTTTACAGATGGTATTTAGTAAGTCACTGCAATTCCTGCCTTCTTTGAAACACTGAGGAAATTCACCCTCTGCTCCCCATACAGAAACCTTCTTCACCAAACTAACCCTCTCCTCACCAAACTGAAACTCCAAACTCCTCCTTTCTTGGTTTTGTGCTGTGCATGACATTTCCCAGAATGTTGTTGTAAAGGACAGTGATCCCAAATGAAAGAAAATTAAATATTAAATAAAATATTAAATTAACAGTGTGACTACAAGTCAACAGACTGATCTGTGTTTTTGAATTCAGAACGTTTCGAATGCACATCAGCATATTTGATTTGTTCCCAGGCCCACAGTCAGTTGAGGCGGTTCGGTTCTCTGCCCAAATGGCATTAAAAAACACGGAGAATGAAACCTCAGCTCCAGTCTGCCGTTGCTTTTATGTACAGGAACGAATAAAAGGTGTTTTGTGTTCTTTTCTTTTCTCCTGTTTTTTTTAAGTGGAAAAGGCTCCCAGGTTTCTGCTGTGTGTCTTGTGATGTTCTGCTAAGGTAACAGTTCTGGAGCAGAACCTTCTGGGCTGTGAGGACTTCATCCTGTTGAATGTAGTTGAAACATCACATGGCAGAGTGTTTTTCCCGCTGTTGTTTTCTTTGAATAAATGTCTTTTTTTTAAACTACTCGCTGTGTTTTGTACATGTGTCTGCAAAGCCTGCTTTTATTTGTGGAAAAATGTTTGGCACTGTGGAACATCTGAGCTTAGCAGATTTGGCAGTGCTCTCAAATATTTACAGAGACTATTGTTTGTTGTTTATCTGTGTGTCCAATATTAGAAGCCTTTGTTTGATTTTCTGTGTGTGTGTATGTTTCTGCTTAAGTATTTATTGGGTTTTCTCACTGTGTGTGTCTATGAGAGAGAGATAGAGGGGGGGCAGAGAGAAATGTAAAAATGTGCTTCTGGCAGTGAGCAATAGAAGAGACCATGTGATGTTGAACCCTTCTTCCATGTGACTGAGGAAGAGCTCTCTTTTAAGATGAAGATCACAAAGACTCCAGCTAGTTTCTACCAGCTTCCACATTTCCTCCTTCGCTTCTCTGTCCATCTCTCTGTGGCTCCGTCCCTTTCTCCCTGTCTCCAGGTCTGCAGTCCAGAGTGTAAGTTCAGTTCCTGAACCTTTAAAGTAGAAATAAGTGCTCACATCTTTTTGTTTATGGAGTCAGACGTGCCAATCTTCAGCTAGTTTGAAATGGAAGCTCATTTTTCTTGAAAAGTCAGTTTATTTTTCTTGAAATTTATTTTTATTTGAGTTTAAACTGCAGTGATATTTTTGTATAGTTTGTGATGGGCAAATGGGACAATTTATTTTACAGTAATATTAAAGTTATCAGCCACTTGGTAACTTCAGTATCAGGGCTAGTGTTAAATATGCCAAGCACACAATGTTGTGTTTGTCTGTAAATCTCATCTCTCTTGGTTTATTAGTGTAATTCCATTGTGACTTGATGTCAGTGCCTCTATTCAACATATTAGCCAGGGTCATGTACCAGTGGCAGTAGCTCACATGACACACACGTTTATGCGTACATGAAAAAATAAAGCCCATTTTACTGTATTATTATTCTGACTAGAGTGTGTTTGACATCGCTGTAACTGTGATCTAGTTCTCTTTTCTTTTCTGTAAGTGTTCACAGGACATTCCTGTAAATGTCTCTTCGTTTGGTTCAGAAGGAAGTGAAAGGTAATCTCAGACTGGTAATCCCAGCGCAGTGTGGAATCCTCCTCCTCCTCCTCGACTGGGTTAATCTGAATGTTCAGGTCAGTTCTACTCTCCCAGCTCCCATGCTTTTTCGGGGAGTGTGTACTGAAAGGGTTTAAATGTGATACACTGTATGTAGTTTACATGTTTTTGTATATTTTTCTTTTTAGTAACATTTAGGGGACAATTTCTGAAATTCTCAAAACATTTTCAACCAGAAATGTAATAATGGTTACATTGTCATATTTTATTTCTCATAAATGTTTTCATGGTGTGTTTGTGTGCATGTGCGGACACGTGTGTGTGTGTGTGTGTGTGTGAGAGGCAGGATGCAGACTATTCAGACTATAGAGATTCAGTTCCCCCTGGTGCGTGAGAGATTCCACTCTTCTCTGTTCAGAGAGAGTGACAGGGAGAGGAGGAAGAGCAGTCTAACAGCGCTCATACGAAAACAACAACAACTATGTAAACAACTGGAGCCCTACGAACAGTCCCAGGGACAGGGTGTCTCGCCGGGGTGTGGTAAACACGCTCGACTCACACGCTCGTCCAGCAGCCCGGCGTGCGAGGCAGAGGCGGGGCCTGTGGACAGTCAATCAAAGGAGAGGGAACGGGGCGGGGCGGGGCCTCTCATCTGCCCGCCCACCTCCAGGCACTCAGAAAAGCAACTGCACCCAGCCAGAGAGAGGGGGAGAGAAAGAGGGGGATTATGGGGTGAGGGATTAGAGGGTCAGGGAGATAGAGAGAGATTAGAGAGGGAGACAGAGAGAGAGCGAGGGAGTGTGGAGAGAGAGGGAGAGGGGAGGCGTATGCAGGGGGAGCAAGCGCGAGAGAGTGTGAAGCAAGACGGAGTGGAGAGGAGTGAGCAGCAGGCAGAGCTGCGTAGGCAGAGAGGGCAACAGCCAGAGCGGTCGCACTCTCGTGGCCTCATCGCTAAAGGTGTTCTCCTGCTCAAGAACATGGGCAACCAAGAGGCCAAGCAGAAGAGGGCAACCACCTCGCCTGGGCTGCAGGACCTCACAGGTAGCCTCAGCTCTGACCATGGGAAGCCCAAGAGCTACAGCAAGAGCAGAGCAGGTAGAGCAGTCAGCGACTTGGTGGAGAACAAGCTCCAGAAGGAGAAGCATAAAGGCATCGTGTTCTCCAATATCCGCCTGCAGAAGGAGATTTCCTGGATGCCGGTGCCCCAGGATGATTCCGAGGACGTGGTAATGAGAACTACAGTCAGCACGATCCTCCCTGGTGAGGAGTCGGAGGACTTTACTCCCAACACTGACATGGAGGCATGGAAGATTCCGGCAGGCAGAAGTCAATGGACGGTGGACGCAGGCAAAGAGGACAGCATTGGGTCAGGGTCTGACACAGACCTCTGCAACTTCCACTCAGTCTCCGATACCCACCACCTGCTGGAGGACATCCAGAAGGCTGTAGAGATGCAGCCAGCAGGTGGCGCAGTGGAACAGCAGGAGTGGAGGACACCGCAGAGAGAAGAGCAGAACCAAGGGCTTTTTCTCAAGTTTCAGACCCAGTGCACAAGGCATCTGGAGACAGAGGATGGAACAAAGTCTCAGGAGGACCAGACTGGTAGAGCTCCGTTATGTTATACTGAGTACACGAATACTCCACATGCACCTGAGTCTTCCTGCTGTGACACTGGAAGTGAAGAAACTGAAACTGAAACTATGCATTCATTGTTGATGAGCACTGCAGAAAGTTCAGATGGTCATCAGAGCACAGCGGTTATTAAGACCATGACTGGCTTCAGCATCCAAGATGCCATGGTGACAGTCTCCAAAGCAACCAGTTGCCTTAGTATTGAAGATACAACGGCAACCAGCACTTCCTACGAGAGCGCTGAGGAGCATCTTGAGGAAGGCTCTTCTCTTTCATCTTCCATTGAAGAGTGTCTCCATGGCAAAAATAGCCTTACCGAGAGCCTGGAGGTGGGCCTGAACTCTGCCAAGCAACTTGTCAACCTTGGGGTTGACCAGAGGTCAAAGGTTAGTCCGTTGATTTTAGGTCCACAGAAGAGCATGAGCAGTGTGGATTTGAACCTGCCACAGGACGAGGATGATGATGTTGGTTTAGAAGAGGAAGGGTCAGGTTCCTTCTCCCAGTGCTGGCAGATGAGCAATAACTCATCCCTCACCCAGTGGCTGTCCGAGAGCTTTCTGGGCCCAGGGTCACACACTTGCAGGATCTCCAGCACGACCCCAGGGGTCAAACCCTACCCTATCATCCATCCATCCTATGTGAAGACCACGACTCGTCAACTTTCTTCTCCTCCAGCCTCATGCACCGCCCCAGAGCTGAGCCCCTCATTCGCCCGCAGAAGGAGCCAAGAGTTAGGCTCAGGTCCGAGGTTAGGTCAAGGGTCACTTGGAGCCGAGAAGTGGAGATCATGCAGACAGCGCTCCTGTAGCATCGCTGGGCCCCTAGGTTTCCATGGCAACTGGGGCAGGACTGTTGGGGTGGGGCAGCTTGAGCTCACGGACAGAGCACACCGACCCTTCGGAATCGGGAGAGTGTCCAGTTGTTGCCAGGCAACAACCACTGAAGCCACTTTTCAGGATGTGTTCACAGGTGAGCCAGAAGTCGCAGTATTTACCAGCGATTTTAAAGATTTAAAGATATAACCAAACAGAAGCTTTAGAGCCTTCAATTTTTTGGCGTAGGTTACCATGCTAACCCTACCATGCTAACCCTAGCATGGTAAGATTTAATTTAGCCCCTGAACTCATGATGTCATAATGAGTATAGGCTTCTCCATGAAGTCTGGAACTTCATGACCTCCTCTTTCTTCATAACCTCCTCTTTC
>JAOXYF010000011.1:19412184-19427358 GCA_028565775.1 Sternarchorhynchus goeldii
GGAACATCATACACAGGATAGGGAACATCACACACAGATGATAGGGAACATCACACACAGGATAAGGAACATCACACACAGGATAGGGAACATCACACACAGAGGATAGGGAACATCACACACAGAGGATAGGGAACATCACACACAGAGGATAGAGAACATCACACAGAGGATAGAGAACATCACAAACAGGATAGGGAACATCACACACAGGATAGGGAACATCACACAGAGAATAAGGAACATCACACAGAGGATAGGGAACATCACACAGAGGATAGGGAACATACAAATTCATGCCAAATTAGAGGAACAGGTGAAAAACTAATTAAACACACTTAACCACTCATACATACAAAGAAAAACATGCACACACCTTACAAAGACTGTCAGAAATTATCCTAATTATACTTTATTATTATTATTATTATTATTCACAATCACAATTCTGTAGAAGCTCGGGACCCCAGGGGCAGCACGGGACCACAGGGGCAGCACGGGACCACAAGGGCAGCACGAGACCACAAGGGTAGCGCAGGACCACAGAGGCAGCGCAGGAACACAGAGGCAGTGCAGGAACACAGGGACAATGCTGGTCTTTCAGTAGGAGTGAGTGGGGAGTACTGAACTCTGGTCCTTCAGTAGGAGTGAGTGGGGAGTACTGAACTCTGGTCCTTCAGTATGAGTGAGTGGGGAGTACTGAACTCTGGTCCTTCAGTAGGAGTGAGTGGGGAGTACTGAACTCTGGTCCTTCAGTATGAGTGAGTGGGGAGTACTGAACTCTGGTCCTTCAGTATGAGTGAGTAGAGAGAGCTGAACTCTGATTTATACCCTTATCATTACTGAAGCACTAAACACCAATTACAGCCTGAAAAGAACAGCTGTTCAAAAACCTGTAATTTACCAGGCAGAACTGGACGCATATTTGACCTGTAATTCCACAACCACATTTCTCATCGGGGATGAAACAAAAACATAAACACTCAAGTAGAACTACACAAAAGCAACAACACACCTCACTTGAACTAACATGAATGACAGGTTGCTCTGTGTGTGTGTGTGTGTGTGTGTGTGTGCGTGTGTTTGTGCGCACATTTGGGAGCGGTGGTGAAACCATTCCAGACACTTCCCCTCACACAATCACTCCCCTCACTACAGCTAATGACACAAGCACGTGTGGCCCCACCGTTGCCTAGCTCCCACTCCTGCTGGGCTCTGCATGCTGCTCTCTTTAGGACCCTGGGGGGGTGTGGGGGGGAAGAGTCGCCTGCCCCAACAGCCTGCGGAGGGCCGGCCCACGCGCCGCTGCTGGAGTCTCGGTTTACTGCTTGTGCCCACACACACTCCTTTCAAAGGACAAACTTCAAAGAGATACTTCATAGTACAAGCGAGGAGAAGCTTGCATCAGGCTAACTCTTCTATATTCTACTATCATTTACCCATGGTAGCCATTTGTGTATGCATAATTCCTTTAAAAAAACACACACATACACACACACGTCCAGGCTCTTGGAGCCAAAAGCAACCAAGACAAATTCAAGATGGATTCAAATTCAAAACCAAGGAGTAGATTCGGATTCAGACAGGTCAGCTTTGGTTTGTTTATTCACTGTGTCTAGTTAATGGGAAATTTTTCAACACAGAGACATAATAGCTGTGATGTCTTTGTGTAGCACAGTAATCGGAGAACCGTGAGGTCACGGGTTCGATTGTAGTGGTCCTGCCCCTCAGACACGCAGTTAGGAACTCCACCTGTGTCTTGGTGAACAAAATAATTCCAAAATACATCACTTACGTAAAATAGGGACATTTGAATTCTAGAGTCCTATTCTTGTTTTGAAGCATTCTAGACATGTTCTTTAGATGCCTGGCATTGAACTGGCCTACAGGTTTCACTTGCATGTTAGTCAGAGGGTCCTCCTCAAGCCAGACTGAAGCTTTGTAGTTGTATCACTCAGTGTTCACTCTCTCACTTCTGGTGATATTTTACTATGTGTAATAGACACCACCTACATTTAGTGAATATATTTTCTGTGTGTGTGTGTGTCTCTCCCTCTCTCGTTACTTCAACCTCACAAACACACAAAACTAAACACTTCAAATTCTCTTTTGCTTCTGAAACTGTTTGCATCTAAGGAGTATCAGAACCTGTGCTGCTTTATAGTGATATACTCAGGTACGTCCAATAAGAATTTAGGCCAGGGCTTATTGGTTTGCAATCTTTGCGTCCAATATGGTCCACAGACAGCCCCTTATAATCTGAGCTGGGAGTGGAAATATACTGTGCTAGTTCTCTAAGGATGGAGAACGAACTGATAGACAGCCATAACATATCTACGAATTAGCTCCGTTTGTGGTAACGTAATTGACTGAAGATTTATTATTCTGTTAAACACTGATGTCACAGTGGAATCTGCTCACAGAAAGTATAGAATCAAAGATGTGTGTATGTGTATGTCGCTGACAAAGTACTGAAGAAATCCGAAGCTATCTCTGACAGAGAAATCATTCACTGTCTCCTCAGCTCACCTCTCCCCAGCTCATCTCCTCAGCTCATCCCTACCCAACTCATCTCCTCAGCTCATCTTTCCCCCGCTCATCTCCTCAGTTCATCCCCTCAGCTCATCTCTTCCCAGCTCATCTCCTCAGCTCTTCTCCTCAGCTCATCTCCTCAGCTCATCTCTCCTCAGCTCATCTCTCCCCATCTCATCTCCCCATCTCATCTCCTCAGCTCATCTCTCCCCAGCTCATCTCCCCAGCTCATCTCTCCCCAGCTCATCTCCTCAGCTCATCTCTCCCCAGCTCATCTCCTCAGCTCATTTTGTGTGTAGTGCTCTGGCAACATGTTCCAGTCCCACCTGTGGGAAAGTTAAGATGAACCTCCACCTGTGGGAAAGTTAAGATAAACCTCCACCTGTGGGAAAGATAAGCTGAAGTCCAATGCCATGAACTGAGGAGAGCGGTCCATACCACACGTTCAGGCTGAAGTAAGATGCTGCATTTTCAGCTGAAGACTACATCCATGACTGAACATGTGTGTGTGTACAGCCCCCAGTAACATTCCAGTTTAGAATTCAGAAAGACTTTGACTGACTATCTAGAACACACATCACTGATTTATTACTGGTGTCATTTATAAACTGTTGTATATTTCATAAAAAGAAATCATGTTATATTCTCTTGTCAGAATTAATTGTGGCCTAGCAAAAATAAATAAATAAAAGTATTTTCCAAATGTATGAATCGCACAGAATGAGCAGAGAGAGAAACAGAGGAAGAGAGCAAGATGCAGGGAGAGATAGATAGAGAGAGAGAGAGAGAGAGAGACCGTCTTCCCTGCATTCAAATTGGTTGACGTGTCACATTCAGCCTCAAACAACAGTTTGAAAGTGAATCAGAACAAAAAAGAATGTTGGCCTGGCTGGCGTCCAGAAGGATGAGCTTCTCTCACTCTGCAAACAGTCGCCTGCACCTTTATCTCAACTGGAGCCATCCAATTATCTGCCTGCTGCACATTCTACAGCACCCTACCCACAATCCCACGCTCTGCTACCATAGCACATCAGCAGCAGAAGGAAGAATTCATCTCTGAAAACGGCAGTCGCGCAGGAAAAGCGATCTGAACTCAGGAAGTCGCAGGAAGATTTTACTGCTAATGAGATACTTGAACGTATTAGCATTTGCTAACAGGGTCCACCAGTTTTCATTCTTTTATTGGAGCTCAGTTAACAAAACACTAATTGGCTCCCTCCACCTGCCATTCTTCGTCATTCTTAAGTGGACTTTTAAACATGAAATTATAGAGTAAAGGGCAAGATGGCCATACCTTCCTGTAGACCTGCATGTTGGGGGAGTCGTCTGCCTCTCCGTTGCTGTTCTGCCCGGCGCTGTTGGTCTGCGCCATGATCCAAAGGCACCAGACAACAGCTTCCCCCCACACACCACCACTGAACCTGGAGAAGACAGAGGAGCCACTTACACGCCAACAAGGTGCGCGGCTTCTGATTGGCTCCACACGGGCAAGATTGATCCAAAACGACCAATGATTGATCAAGACAGCAATGGTTCTTATAGGACAGGCATTGGACAGGCACTGGAAGGTGACAGAAATGAATGTGTTTTTATTGCAGGTATCAGTTTTGCACAGTTCAGCAAGTTGCACTCCAGGTTCACTGATTAGAACCATTAAAGCATTACATAAATGCATGAGTGTCTAAGCCATCACAAACCTGCAGTGCTGATAAAAGCGCTGCAAAAAACATTCCGCGTTTTAAGCAACCTGTTAAAGAAAAAGTATCTAAATTACTCTGGCTACATCGCCTGTATCTTAGAGAATCAGGCTCTTCGTTCAAAAAATAAAATTCTACTATAAAACATCCTTCGGCATGACAATTTGGTATCGAGTTTAAAATACTCTAATTCTCCAGCATTGTTGTACGGGCGGCAAAATACAGAATGTGCACAAATTCACGAGGACCACCTTGTGCCCTGATCGCAACATATAAAACGCTTGTCTGACATGTCGAAATTCTTTCTTTGTTTCAGCCCTTTGCAACAATGTACAAGACCAGCAAGAAGTGGCAGTCTTGGTTTCGTGATCATTAAAAAGCATAAATTAGCACCAAAATTCCCCCGCCCCCCATTTCAGGACCACAGACAGCTCCTGTGAAACAAATCGCTTTTAACCACTTCCTTACGTTTCTTCAGAAACCTGGCAACACCACAAATACAAGATGTAAATAAAGCCTCTAATTTCTGTGCTTACCTCAAACACGCCCGTCTCGTTGAAATGAATTCACGCTCCCACCCTAAGAAAAGGCTACACTGTACCGTGTCAGCTGGCAGACCCAGAAAAGTGAAGATAATTCATTGGAAACGTTAAGAATCTGTCAGTCGATAGAGCCGCTATCGCGCCTCTCTGAAGGCAAGAAGGAGGGTCGCTGAAGGACGGGGCGCGCGACAGCTGCAAGGGCACGCGCAATCCACCCAAAACCAATCCGATTCAGCCCAGGGAAAGAAAAAGGCGCGGCACTATGTTTAATAAAGCTCAACAAATACAGTTTTACGTTAATCGTAAAATTAAGCTAATATAGTGTAACGTAAGATGACATATGACATCGAGACAAATTAGTCCAATATGGACTACAGACTACAGCTTCTGCAAAATACGTACGGAATGTTTTACATGCCAGCGCTTCGTCTATAAAAATTATTCGGGCGTCCAGTATAGAGTAGTGATAAAGAAATCTAGGACACTCACTCATCTGATTGATAGTGGATATGAGCAACCTCGCGACCTATACGATACACCTCGCGACATATAAGCCATTAAGCACGTGCCTCTATCATATGATAGAGCGATTACGTTGCGCGTGGACGTTCTTCCCTACCCGTGCTCTACTATTCAAACACTCGATTAAACACGCTATTAGCATTCACGGGGTCTAACTAATTTGGGACAACTTTATCAACTTCAACTTAATTTAAATGAAACTCGTTAATTTAAGTGCCGTTACTTGGAAGACCTTAGTACCAGTACCAGTAAGATAACATATTAACAAAACTGCTATTTAGTTGGGGGTTTTTTTAAGCTTATGAAGGTATTCGTAATTTTGTCAGTATTATTAACAACTTTGATAGTTAATTCCGTGTTTTCTAAAATTTACATCTATCGTATGTGTATTTTACATTTACATTTATGGCATTTGGCTGACGCTTTTATCCAAAGCGACTTACAATTGTGACTGAATACATCTTACAAATTAACGTCAACATTTACTAACTTTCTGAATTATCAGGGCCTTGTTCTCTCCAATAGTGGTGCAATAGCGCCTCACCTCTACTTTAGTCTTGGAAGTGTTCTTCCACTGCTAAAGCCTAAAAAAGGGGGTTATTTAAGAGATGGGGGTTATTTAAGAAATGGCTTGGCACTCGCTTCGGTCTCACCATCTGAATCTCTTAAGAAATTAGAAATGTTTAACCCAGCAGCTGCCGATTTCTCTCTTGGTTGGTGTGATGGTGAATGCGGTGGATGTTCACTTACACGCAGCGAACAGACTCCTGTTGGGACGTGGGCCAACGAAAAAACACTGGAGACTTTTAAAATAATGTAGATTACGCATAAAGCACAGATAATACGAGGGAAACAGACATACACTCTTAATGAACGAAACGTTAACACATTTCTACTGTTACTCAGCAGTACAATCTCTATAAGCAGATCGTTATACGCGAGTTGTCCAATAGATGTAGTTGGGGGCGGGTAGGTTATACTGTAGGTTTTCAGTGGACAGTTTACTATCACTCACCACTTTTTCCACGGTCTTAAAGGACAGTAAAGGATAGAGGATCATGATGGTGCAGGGAAATCGCTGATACCAGCGTTTGGCACATATTAGACAACGTTAGCTGTCCTACTTTTGAGACGCAGCAAAAAAAAGCTGTTTGTTTTGCAAATTATTTTTGCTCGCTGGCTGGATAACTAGCTAAGTATCGAGAGGAGGTTTTCGTTTAGCTTCTGCTAACAAGCCTGCTAAACCTTATTTCTTTTTCTGGAAAACCCTGTCGTTTTTCTGTCAAGCTGGACGGATACTCACACGGAAGATGGTTTCGTGGATTATATCCAGAGTAGTCGTGTGAGTAAAATCTGACAATAAAAGATATTTGTCTTGTTTTTCATGTTCTGGTAACCTAAATCGCCTCCTTGTTGACAGCACCATATAACGATAAGTTATAGCGATAAGTGTTTATGGCCCACATTTTATTTGCCTGTGTAACACAATGTTACTTTTCAGTGTTACTTAGTTATAGAAATGTCACTGGAAAAAACCGTAAGTTTGCAGCTAGATATCTGCTGGAGTTTAAACAACTACATTAACATTAGCGCTGGCTAACGAAAGCTAGCTAACCCAGTTTATATCATTTCCCTAAACTTCCTACAGAGAAAAAATCGCAGAGAATCCAGAGAGAAATAACCGCAGAGTATTATTTTTTGTTATTATTATCTAATTTACCACACCCCAATGTTATGCATTGCACATATTCCTGCAAGACCTTGATAAACAGGTCATTTTCAGGACCGTTTGACCGGTTTTCCCGAGGCATTGCCGTTAGCCATAGCTACCTGGTTAACGTGAGGAACCTACAGTACCTCCGTTTACCGTTACGGTTCCTCGTTTTATCCGTGTCCTGTTTGCACACACAGTCTTGTTGTAGGTGACACGGGTCCATGGTTTTGCGTCAGTGTGTTTCCAGTGAACACTTGACCGTGTCAAGGACATCGCTGCTGCGAATTTTGTCATATTACAAAGGAGGTAAAAAGCAGGCAAGAGACAGCATTTTGTGACCTGTCCACTTTAGACTTTGTGTGTGTGTGTGTGTGTGTGTGTGTGTGTGTGTGTGTGTGTGTCACTAACGAGGAACTGCTTTTCTTCCTGTTCGTGTGTGTAATGGTGGGCGCGTTGCTCCTCAAACAGATCGTTTTCTTTACCAGGCTGAGTGTGAGGAACATTCCCAAAGGAGTTCAAGACAGAAACGCCTCATCAGGCCTCGTCAGGCCTGATACACTGCACAATATTTCACCCTTTTTGTAGATTTGTGTGTGTGTGTGTGTGTGTGTGTTTGTTCTGCTCAGTATGTTACTGGTGTGCAACATTTTGTTGGTTCTTCTTTTACTGTGACAAAAATCACACTGGTAACTGATATTGTTGTCAGATTTTGATTATTGATTTAAGCTCCTTGGACTGCAAGGTTCAGAGCCCCATTCCTTATTCCAAGTTACTGCTTACCTTTCATATTAGTTTCTGTGTAATTACTGAATAGTAGTGACTAAGTAATATACCTTCTTACAATAATTACTAAATAAGATGTTATTTAGTACATTATTGCTTTTAAAGCAGAACATTTCAAGATATGGGTGCAGAATAAAACCCAGAATGTATTTTATATTTTTTATATTTCTGTATTCTCAGAATACACATTACACAGATCTGACATTGGTTTGCATGTTTCCGTGATGTACTGTAGGAACGTCAACAATAACAGAACTGCAGTTCCTGTGTCTGAGGTGGAAGAGGCAGAGAGAAATGCCCTCCGCCAGGGAGGACCCTGCTCTCTGGAAGGGTTCTCGTTTGTTTACCAGCCATTAACATTCCAGCCAGCTAATTTGTGAAGGGAACTTAATTAACATCATGGCTTTGAGATCTGGGGCTGTAGAGTGATTACTGCCTCTCTGCAGATGGCTGTAATTTATTATAGAGCTGTTACAGATTAGTAATTAACTGGAAATGCCTTATTAATGTAACAGACACATTACTAAATGCATCACATTATCTGTTGCTTTTTGCAATTGAATTAACTACTTGCAGCATCAAAGTATCAGCTTTGATTAGCAGACTGTATGATTATTTGTGAGTGGTGCTTTTATCATGACGAAGAAGTTTCCGTTTTGGGTTGGTGAACATAGTTCAACTCCAGCCAAACCAGTGACTTTTTAACTTTTAATTATGAGTCAGCCACGGAAAACATCAGTCAATCCAGCCAGATCTTCCCTCTCTGTCCTGGTCACTCCCTCTCTGTCCTGGTCACTCCCTCTCTGTCCTGGTCACTCCCTCTCTTTTCCTCTTTCCCTCTGTCCCTCCATCCCTTCTGTTCCTCCTCCCTCTCTGCCTTTCCTTCATTCTTCCACACTGCCTGTGACTCTCTCTCTCTCTAACACGAGTGGAGGTTCTTCAGCAGGGCTGTTGTTGTTAAATGTTTAGCTCCTCGATGCTTTTGTTTCTTGTAAGCACAGCTGTTGTTTTTAAATGGGAATCATCCAGCTTTTACTGTCACCTGCTGGGTGCCGTCAGATTTGTTGGCACACACAAGTCTTTTGTTAGGGTTCAAAGTTCAGAATAAGCTAGTTAGTGTGTGATTTATGTTCATTTTTACTTAAACCCACATCAGCTAAACATTGTGTAAAGTTAAGCATTAGTTTGCATATCATTCTCTTAGTGTTTTTTATGTGTAGCAAAACTATGTTAGGGTGGAGAAACTTTTATCCAGTAGTTGGGGATATTCCAGCACCTCCCTTCTACACAGTTTTACACACACACACACACACACACACACACTCAGAATACCAGAGACGGTATCAGGCAGTGTCATTGTTCCTATGGATACATGAAAATCTATTGCGGCTGGTGCAGCCAGGCCCAGACCGCAGAGGCAGTGGCCTGCTGATGGCCAGTGAGGGGTGCTAGTGAGGCAGTGAACATGTCCAGCTTCCACATTCTGCCAAGCCCAACACATTCCAGCTTCAGCTCTTAATATAAGTGACACCAAAGATCTTACTTATTGAGTAGAATGTATAAAAACATTGCTTATTAAATTTATGCCAAGCCTAACAGGGTATCATGAATGTGTGTGTGTGTGTGTGTGTGTGTTATGTTTTAGGCTTGTCTTTGGGACTCTTTATCCAGCCTATTACTCCTACAAGGCAGTCAGGACCAAGAACGTGAAAGAATACGTGAGTCCTTTAACCTTTAACCCCATCCAGCGTTTCTGTATGTTGTGTAGTTATGTATAGTTCGAATGTTTGTGTAGTTGTGTGTAGTTCTAATGTTTGTAGTTGTGTGTAGTTCTAATGTTTGTAGTTGTGTGTAGATCTAATGTTTGTAGTTGTGTGTAGATCTAATGTTTGTGTAGTTGTGTATAGTTCTAATGTTGACACTTTTAGCATTCTTCAGGGACTAGCTGAGCTGTGTATGTGGGAGGTTGCTGTGTTCGGTGCATTGTGTCTGTGCTCTGTTCTGTGTGCTGTGTTGTGTGCTGTGATCTGTGTGATGTGTCTGTTCTGTGTGCTGTGACTGAGCTGTGTTCTGTGTCTGTGTTGTGTTCTGGGTGTGCTGCGTCTGAGCTGTGTTCTGTCTATGTCGTGTTCTGGGTGTGCTGTGTCTGTGCTGTGTTCTGTGTCTGTGTTGTGTTGTGTTCTGGGTGTGCTGTATCTTTGCTGTGTTCTGTGTCTGTGCTGTGTTCTGGGTGTGCTGTGTCTGTGCTGAGGCAGTGTTTCTGCTGAAGCTCCAGTGCTTGGGCTCCAGCACACATAGAGCAGTCTAAACATTCTGCCACAGCGTCTCTTCTTTCCTCTTCTCATTTCCCTTTTCTTTGTGTATTTGTTTGTGTGTGTGTGTGTGTGTGTGTGTGTGTGTGTGTGTGTGTGTGTGTGTGTGTGTGTGTTTACAGGTGCGATGGATGATGTATTGGATAGTGTTTGCTTTGTACACAGTAGTGGAGACTATCACAGACCTCTCCATTGCCTGGTGAGATATCACACACACATGCACAAACACACACACACATACAGACATACACTCACATGCACATACTCACACACACACACCTTTCAGAAGGAAACCTAGCAGTTGATTATCAGTATCACTGAAAATTCATTTGTTCACATTCTTAATGTTTCATATCAGAATGTGTAAATGTGTAGTGTGTTAGGCTGATACTTCCTGGGCTCTCAGGTTTTAGTCATTCTCCATCACTGCCTTCCTTTGCTCAGATTAACAGTGTTCCTCTGCTCAGATTAACAGTGTTCCTCTGCTTATATTTACGGTGTTCCTCTGCTCAGATTAAGTGTTCCTCTGATAAGATTAACAGTGTTCCTCTGCTCAGATTAACAATGTTCCTCTGCTCAGATTAACAATGTTCCTCTGCTCAGATTAACAATGCTCGCTGGGTTGCAGGTTCCCGCTGTACCATGAGCTCAAAATGGCTTTCGTCATCTGGCTGCTGTCGCCTTACACCAGAGGAGCCAGTTTCATCTACAGGAAGTTCTTGCATCCCCTGCTGGCCTCTAAAGAAAGGGTATGCAGGGCTTTCTCCAGATGCTCACAGCATCTTAAAGAAACGCTTCCCCAGACACACCAGCGATGCTAATTATGAGTAAAATCTAATAGGGGTCAGGTAGCACACACTTAGCATTATTAGCACACAGTTAGCATTGTTAGCATAGTGTTAGCACACAGTTATAATTATTAGCATAGTCTTATTATTCTGTTAGCACACTGTAAAAATAAGTTTATCAGAATGTTTTTATTTTAGATATATTAGTTATTTTGGAGATTAGATCTAAGGGAGATGGCGTCATTTTTGTAATGGTGCTATAAACTTGCCTTTTGTAATTGCTAGTGACTCCAGACAGCAACTCCAGACAGTTGTCTGGAGAACTCCAGACAGTTCAGACCTTAGCCAGGGTCTGTCAGGGGTTACTGTTACTAACCCAGCAGGTGGTTGGGTAGTAAAGCACACTACTGTAAACGGCAGTTCAGTGTGTGGTCAACATCACCGTGAGCAGACGGTCCTGCTCTGTCAGTACTGCAGGCAGACGGTCCTGCTCTGTCAGTACTGCAGGCAGACGGTCCTGCTCTGTCAGTACTGTGCCGTGGTTCTGCTACTTACAGTAAATCAGTTTGATGACGATGATGATGTTGGTTACTATATTAAATTATTATTTAACACAAAAGGTCAGTTAGGCTTTGTAATTGCAATATTTGTACTGACTCCTTCTCCTTGATGTGTGTGTGTGTGTGTGTGTGTGTGTGTGTGTGTGTGTGTGTGTGTGTGTGTGTGTGTTTCCCTGCAGGAGATTGATGATTATATTGTCCAGGCCAGAGAGAAGAGTTATGAGACCATGGTCAGCTTCGGTCGTCAGGGTCTCACCATCGCTGCTACTGCTGCTGTTTCTGCTGCTGTCAAGGTAACAAACACTCACGCACGCTCACGCAAACCCCTCGCCATGGTAACTGACGTGCAGGCTGTTGTGCTTGGACAGCACTGTGCCAGGTTACAGGCAGGGAAATGAGAAGCTACACCACCACATACGAAATCTCACTTCTTGAGCGCCCTCTAGCTGCTGCCTGAGCAATAGTGTGTACTTAACCAGCATCCTCTCTTACTCTGAGCACTCCAGCTCTGCAGCTCATGAAGCTTCCTGTCTTATTTCTGAACACAGCACCCCTTCCTACTGATCTTTTGTTATCATTTTCTTATGCCCCCCTCCCCCCTCAATCTCCCCCATTTTCCCTCTCTACTCTCCCTCTTTCTCTCTCTCTCTCTCTCTCTCTCTCTCCCTTTCTCCTCTCTCTGCTAGACTAACCACATGTAATGGTCTCTGTACCTGGCTAAAGGTGGCGGATCTGCAGGTAACATCTAACTTGTCTCTGTTCTGTGCTGCTGCGTAGCTCTGCCCACACACACACACACACACATACAAACTCCCACACACTCTCGCACACATACACATACCCACACACACACACATACACACACACACACACACAAATACTTTACAGCCCAACTGTGGTTAACTCACTTCTTTTTGTTTGAGCTAAATGAGAGTACAGTTTTGGCCCCACACATCAGCTACTCTGTCCTCTTTGTGATCACCTTCACATGCAGATTGGTTTTCATTTGTAGATGTTATACGTAGATTTTGCCTGTTTGTTATATATAATCAGGGTTCTGTATATTTGTGTACATTTAAACACCAGCATGATGACTGATTGGATCACATCACTCCATAGGGACAGGGCGCCATTAGTGAGCGTCTACGAAGCTTCAGCATTCCGGACCTCGCACACGTCACATCTGACCAATCAGCATTCACCAGACCCCTCCTGCAGTCCAATCAGAGCTCGAGCTCCAGCACGGAGGATTCTGGTAGGCCTTCCCTTACTCATGTGACAGTCTCTTTTTCCACTATTTAAAAATGTGCCTCAATTTGCTGAATGAATGAAAAATAATCAATTAAAAATAATGGCTGAAGCTTTAATCAGCTACAGATGTATACTGGACCTCAGCAGGCCACCAACACAGGACGATCTGCTTCAGAACATCCAAACACGAGCTTCTTCAAATGGTCCTCACTGCACTTCAAGCTTGTTAGGACTCCTGTCTTACGATCAGTAGAGCTGCAGTCCGAGCTTGGTGCTGTCGCTGTGTTAGCATGTTAACACACAGGGGTGGGAGTGTTCCATACCCTCTCTACTCACACACAAATTCATTAACTACAGAGTGGCACAAGTCCTCCATCTAGTGGTCATGCATGTTAGTCTTATACTTCACTGCATATTAGATCTGAAATGACAGTTGATTGGTATTTGTATGAAGCATAAATGTACCATATTGCGAACAAACCAGAAAGACAGAGGCCAGAGTAGATTTTTCTGTAACAGAATTTCATGGTTCTGCTTTCTGTAATGAAACACATGGTCTCTACTGGCTTCTACTGGCAACAGTCTGACTGGCTTCGATTCTCAGCTTGTTGTGTTTGTGGGGTTAAAGGATGCTACGCATACAGACGGGAAGAGGACGGGCACAGAGAGGAAGTCGATGGAATGTTCTCGGAGGAGGAGTCATCAGTGCTAAAGGGTCTGCGCAGATCTCAGAGTGTGAAGGTCACTCGCTCAAAAGTTGTACGCAAAGAGGTGTGTGTGTGTGTGTGTGTGTGTGTGTAGCAAGCATACAGAGGTGTGTGCATTTTACATGTGTTTACATATTTATTGATTTTCAGGTAATTTTCTGAGACTGTCTGCTTTATCCCATGGGTTTACTCTGGGTCTGTGGGAGCTAAAGACTCACTTGTTAATCTGGATGTTTGATGATCAAGTCGATGCAGTATGAACCAGTTTTAATATATAGATACAGGGCTTACTCACTGAACTGCTGGAATGTTAGCTCTCTCTGTCACCTTTCGAGAGTCGAGTAGTCGTTCCTAATGAAGTTTGTGTCTGTGTGTGTGCACATGCAGTCTCGCTACGGCTCCCTGAAGATTAAAACCAGGAGGAGGCCGATGATCTCATCCAACACGTTCGAACAGCCTTGATCGGCCCACGGGCAGCATGCTAGAGGAGCCCCTGTATGACAACACTCTACAAAACCCCCTGTGAAAACTGGTGACCATATAACACACCGTGTGAAAACATATGTATGTGCCACTTTCTTCATCCCGTAATGGTGCATGAACAGCCCTGGTCATACCATAACACACACACACCCAAAAGGAGTGTCTTAATGAACAGCCTCAGTCATACAGTAACACACCAGAGTACATGTACGAACAGAGTAGGTCATACCATAACACACTAGAGGAGTGTGTGTATGAACATCCTATGTCATACCGTAACACACACCAGTGCTCTGATACTGTTAGGACATATGCTCCTGTAGCATTGATTTGTTTGTCTGTCAATTTTGGTTTGTTTGTTTGTTTGTTTGTGAAAATAGAACGTTAATTTCTTTACGAAACGTGAGTTAATGTTCTGCTGCAGCACTGTTTCAAACCACAAAAAAAGTGTCATGAGACGAAAACCTGTCATGCAAAGCACAGATGGCAAACCAGCCAAAATTCACGTGATTTGCTTGTGTACTATTGACAAGACACCAAGACAAACTGGTGTATATGTTGTGCCTTGTAGCTTATAAAATCCCTGTACCTGTATGGTGTGACCCACAAGGACAAAAGCCTGAATCTGATGGCTCACAGCTCCTCCAGCTAAGGACTCTGTGTTGAGGAGCAGAGAGACTGGTCAGCAGACATGGGGTGAATTGCTGGTTTGGTATGTTGGTTGAAACATTTCTCTTGCTGTAATGCCAAAAACTGACCCGTGATCAGTGGCCCTGGAGTTTGGGGCCATGCATCTGCTCTGCTCCCTGAGGTCAACCTGGCCTGCTTCTGAACACAGCCTGTATACAAACACAGCCTGTATACAAACACAGCCCAGCCTGCTTACTCCACTAGAGTTGTGGCTTCAACACGTGAATCTGTGGAAAGCAAAGTTGATAACATGTGTTTTATATTGTTTTATGTTGCTTCTGCATCATCAGCTAGCTTCAAAATACCTGTAAGACTGACCTTTGTACTTACGCTAACTCTGTGTGTGTGTGTCTGTGTGTGTGTGTGTGTGTGTGTGTGTGTGTGTGTGTGTGTGTGTGTGTCTGTCTGTCTGTGTGTGTGTGTCTGTGTGTGTGTCTGTGTGTGTGTGTGTGTGTGTGTGTGTGTGTCTGTCTGTGTGTGTGTGTGTGTGTGTCTGTCTGTGTGTGTGTGTCTGTCTGTGTGTGTGTGTGTGTCTGTGTGTGTGTCTGTGTGTGTGTGTGTGTGTGTGTGTGTGTGTGTGTGTGTGTGTGTGT
>JAOXYF010000011.1:19439718-19455564 GCA_028565775.1 Sternarchorhynchus goeldii
AGCTGACTGACTGTACTGGAGACTCTGAAGCTGACTGACTGTACTGGAGACTCTGAAGCTGACTGATTGTACTGGAGACTCTGAAGCTGACTGACTGTACTGGAGACTCTGAAGCTGACTGACTGTACTGGAGACTCTGAAGCTGACTGATTGTACTGGAGTTCTGCATCTTGTGTACTCTGTCTGCCTTTTTTGCTCTTTGAGATTTTGATCAAAGGGGGAATTACACCACTTACTTCAGTACATGAGGTTGTTTGAATTCCAGCCAGTACATGATCCAACACCTGGGAGCACAAATGAACCAGCTGCTAGTGGATGGAACCACCCTGAATGGTTAGCTGAAGGCCTTGATAATGAAGGACCCACAGAAAGGGGCAGTTCCATCCAAATACCAGTCGATAACCTGCCTCTGCACAACCTGGAAGATCCTGTCAGGCATCAGTGCACCTACGTTGAGTAGAGCCCAGAAAGGGATTGGAAAGAGGAGCCAAGCACCAGCCACTGGTGGATAAAACAGTCACTCAGACAGACTAACCTGTCCATCGAATGAATCGTCTACAAGAAAGCCGATAGTTCAATGGCCCACTCATGGATCCTAGAATGCTTGAGGCTGTATAACATGAACAGGTCTCTAAGAACATTAATCAAGAACTCAGTTGGGCAGTGGAAAACAACCCTGTAGTCCAACTTCAGAGCGATAGCACGGGTCACCATCAATTGCAGGCATTACCAAGGAGATGCCCTGGTCCTCACTGCTGTTCTGCCTCGGCCTGAACCCCCTCAGTGAAACCATCTCCAGGAATGTCTATGGATACCGTCTATGGAATAGAACAACCATCAACCACCTCCTCTACATGGATGACATCACGCTGTATATCAGGAGTGAACAAGACATCAACTCACTGATCCACCTCACCAGAGTATACAGCAGTGACATCAGAAAGTCATTCAGACTGGATAAGTGTGGGTGGATGGTTACAAAGAGAGAGAAGGTAGTTAGAACTGAGGGGATCATACTACCAGAAGGAAACATAACAGATGCTGAGGGCAGCTACAAGTACCTTGGAATCCCACAGGTAAATGGGAACCTTGAAGAGACCACAAGGAGAACAGCCACAGCCAAATACCTACAAAGAGTGAGGCAAGTCCTGAGAATTTAGCTGAATGGGAAGAACAAGATCCAGGCTATCAACATTTACACACTACCAGTAATCAGATATCAACACCTACACACTACCAGTCATCAGATATCAACACCTGCACACTACCAGTCACCGGATATCCTCCTGGCATAATAAACTGGTCAAAGACTGAGATAGATGCTATTGATATTAACACAAGGAAACTCCTCAGAGGGTTTCATCCCAATTCCAGCCCTCTGAGACTTCACACTAAGCGGAAGGAAGGTGGACGAGGACTAGTGAACATCAGAGTCGCTTTTTCACAAAATGAAATGACAAAGATCCAGGAGTATATCAGAAAACAGCAGAAAATCTCACACAGCAGAAACCTGAGAAGGATGGGAGTGTTGAGAAGCAGGAACCATCATGGGAGGATCACATGGGTATGTATCACAGGAGCTGGTGGAAGTGGTTGATATGAAAAAATCCTGACTTAGTGGCTGGTATAGTGTGCCGAGTGGAACACTCCTTAAAGGTGGTGTAGAATGACCAAGCCAAGATCCTGTGGGACATCCAGATACAGACTGACAACATACTGTAGTGACCAACTGGACATATTAGTGGTGGATAAACTGCAGAAAAGAGCTGTAGTGATAGATGTAGGGATCCCAAGTCACATAAGAAGATCAAAATATTATACAGGACCCTCAAGCTCCCAGGCCTCCAAGCTTGAAGGAAAAACACCACATATCAGTTTTTGTGTTCATGTGTTTTATGTCTTTTATTCATAAGTGTTATATATAAATATAAAACAACTCCCCCTTTTTAAATACATTCATGAAAGAGGCTGAGAAGTCTGAGAAGTTCCCATCAGCTATTTAACTTCTGAGTGCACAGCACTGGCCGAAAAAGAATCGCTTCCCTGCAGGTATAGCTATAGAACTGGAGTTTGTAATCAAGTGGCAGCTCAGTGTATGGATCCAGGAGATATTGCATTACTTGGAATTTAGGTAGGCCATCTTTGTAACAGTGGTGTGAAAATGTTCCTCCTTCCCTGTAGGCGAATCTGTTTAAAAAAAAAAAAACAATTGAAAGCAAGATTTTCTTTCTAAAGGGTGTTGAGTTTTCTTCCACCCTGGAAATGCCGATTGAGAAAAGGTCTGTGACAGGTGCTGTGTCAGGGTTTCTGTGCCGCACACGGCATGCTGACGCAGGGAACCCCGGCTCTGATGGCTTGGGGATACCTGTTGTGTATGCTTGGCATGAGACAGGGGTAAGAGGTCGAATGTGGTGGGGTGAGAGGTGAAAAGGTGAGACTATTAAGGGGTAAGATTGATGAGGTGGTTCTGCTGACTACCATAAAGTTCAGAGAACCCAGTGTGTGTGTGTGTGTGTGTGTGTTTGCAGCTTCTTTAAAAAAATTTTTTTCTTCGTGTGTGTGTGTGTGTGTGTGTGTGTGAGTGTGTGATAAGATGCAAAAATCAGACAGCCTCAATGTGATCTACTGTTAAGACCATTGTCCTTACACCATGGTCTGATCTACTGTTAAGACCACTGTCCTTACACCATCATCTGATCTACTGTTAATCCTGTTGTTCTTACACCATGATCTGATCTACTGTTAAACCCACTGTCCTTACACCATGATCTGATCTACTGATAATCTTGTTGTCCTTACACCATAATCTGATCTACTGTTAATCTCATTGTCCTTACACCGTGATCTGATCTACTGTTAATCCCTTGTCGTTACACTGTGATCTGATCTACTGTTAATCCCGTTGTCCTTACACCATGATCTGATCTACTGTTAATCCCATTGCCTATACACCCTGATCTGCTCCAGATTGCATTTGTCTCTGCACTCACATACACATTTGTTATACACATACAAGCACAAATGCAAACATACTCTTCAATCTTCCAGAGTTCACACATCACTCCACTGCTGCATCCTCTTCCATTCCCTTCCATTCTCTTCCATTATCTTCAATTCTCTTCCATTCCCTTCCATTCTCTTCCATTCCCTTCCATTCTCTTCCATTATCTTCAATTCTCTTCCATTATCTTCAATTCTCTTCCATTCTCTTCCATGGCTTCCTGCAGCCACCTGCATGAGATTCTGCATTCTTGCCTACAAAGCCAAAATGGACCAGCCCCTTCCTACATGATGATGATGATGATGATGATGATGATCAAAGCCCAATCTGTACTTCAAACCTCAAGTACAGCTTGGCTTGAAACACCATGCTTCAAGTCTCACGGGAGTCACGCTTCCAGACTATTCTCTGTCCTGCTCTCGGATGGTGGAACGAACTTCTACTGGATGTCTGGACAGCAGAGACCTTTGCATCTTCAAATGCAAATTGAAGACTCATTTATTTGTAGAGTATTTCAAGGACCTGCACTGATAAAACTACTGTTGAGTAACTCTAGCACTTATTGTTTCTCAATAACGAATGATCTTAGAGATTTATGAACACCTGTAAGAATGACATAACTTTAATGAGGCAACATTTGAGGGTGTTTGCCAAAAGCCTCTAAGTCTCTAAATTCATGAACAAGTTTTAAGTTTGAAGTATTTATCTGCGCTGGACAAGCTCCGCCCATCAATAAACGAACCACATACCATGATTTACATACATTTACATACATCTCATTATTAAGCCACAAAAGTATCATCAAGAAAATAACAATCATAAAAATAACAATCATAAAAACAAATACGTAAGAAAAGCACATGCAACAGATGGATAAGTGAAGAGTTGGTAGAACTGTAGAGGGTCAAACTTCACATTATGGCCACACAGCACTGGCTGAGCATCAGATGAGCAGACCTGCCATTTATGTGCCAGTTATACTGCCCTCTGAACAAGGTCAGATACTTAACCAAGTAACAACAGTAAATGTGAATATATGTTACTGAATTTTCACTAAAGGATCTATAAAATAACTCACATTTTATGGCACTGACATAATAATTTTCCTTCAAGACCCCAGTACTAGTACAGACACGATGTAGGAGTTTCCAAGAAGGTACAAGGCCTTTTTTCCTACAATAATTGTTGCATGTCATTATTTGAGCACATCACTTGAAAAATAATGGTGGTTTTTTTAATGTTTATGTAAAACTTTCACCACAGTAAATGTCTTGGAGTGTATATTTATAACAAAAACCTAAAACACAGGCCATTTATCAAAAGTATTTGATATTTTGGTATATCTAGACAAAAACATCCTGTCCTTCTCACCTGTCTCCGGGTAAATCTACCAGAACATTTCTTTCCTCTGTCTCCTTATCATCCACATCTTCCTCTTCTGGCAGATGTAGCACAGCACACAAAACAATTATGGTACAGCTGTGTTCTGGTTAAAATCGAAGCCCCACTGATGATTTTTGGAGGCCCAGAAAACGCATTTTCCAAAACCCCAAAGCTCTCTATTCTATCTCTCAACCACAGTGTGTGTTCTGCAGAGTGTCATGTTATATCTCTCCTCACCTTCAGTCTGTGGATACAGAAGTGAGTATGTAGCTTCGGAGTGGATCCCTGCTGTCATCCAGTACATGTCCACCAGCAAAAGTACCGTCCCTTGCCATCTGAAACACTCCAGACATGGCCCAGATGAAGGAGCCATGAGCACCCCCAGGCCACTCAGCCACAGCGTCTGTAAAGAGGCCTTGGTGGTTATGTGATGAAGTCCTGTTTTAGTTTCCCTAGTCCTTGAACATTTTATATATGTTAATGGATGGTGCACCAACACTTTCGTAACAACATGCACACATTTAGATACTTTACTTGGCCCATGTGCATCACCTGCAGAAATCCACCTGTGGCATAAAATTGGAGGGGCTGTCAGTTGGAATAAAGGCAACATTTCCCCTCGTTCTTCTAGACAAACTCGTCCTCCACTAGTCCAATGAGAGCCATGATCTCCACCCTTCCGCAGCCGGTATCTGTCACACAGCACATCATCAGGAAGATCTAGGGGGTTCGTATTTAAACGTCATCGTCTTAAATGATGTCTTCAATTCAAATCCAAGATTCTTTGGAGAGCTGCCATGTTCATCACACAAGCACCATTGCTAGCCTTGTTGCAGGTTACTTCTATGTGTTACTGATTAATCAGTTGATTTGATTGGTTAAGTAATAAGCTTAACAGGCCAACTTGTAGCCATTTCTTTGCAAAGGATACTTTAATTGTGAAAGTCTGAAACGCTAATGATCATCAGGGAAATTTAATTTAATATTGGGAACATATCATGCTAAATTAATCAAGTTAAGTTAATGCTAAATTAGTCAATCTAGTACATTGTTGTTGACACTGGATGTGTTATATGCCATATACTTACTTTTTCAAAAGAAAATACTAATTATACCTACGCAAATGTGGTAATGCCGTGTTTAGAACCAACGCGACTTTTTAAAAGGAAAATTAGCGATTTGAGGTAGAACTGCATGAGAACTTCAAGTTAAGAAGTACTTTGTGTGTGAATCCGAATACTCTTAAGTTATGAACTACTATAAATACGACGTTGTTACGAAGAGTTTAATTTAAGAAAACACTCGTAAATTTACGAACGTTTTGGGAAGCGTGCCCCAGTATTGTTTTTACTGAACTTGTCGTTGTCTGACCGAGCGTATACATTTGCCCTTCTTATGAGATCAGCGCTGATTCCAGTGTTCAAAGGTGACTTGAACTTTAACCTACAGTAGGATACATTCTGTGAACAAACGACAAAACCGTTTGCAGAGAGCCTGAACATTAAATGTAAATGTTTCTCTCTCTCTCCTTCACACAGACACACCTCAGATCAATAAAAACACTTTTTACATGTGTTTTACCAAATACATCAATTCCTGTGTGTGAGATCAGTAGAAACACCCACCCACCCTATAGGACAGTCCACACACGTCAGAACAGAACAGGAAAAGCAGTGATCAATAGATGACAACGTCACTGATTCCTGAGGCCTATGATACCTCCAGCAATACGTTATACATTTGGGTGGTGCACATGTAGATGTTAAGATCTTAAAAAAATGTGTGAAGGTGATTTTCTTACAGGTGCACACACTCACTCACACACACACACACAGACACACACGCACACACACACGCACACACACACACACACAAAGCAGCCATGGGAGAGGTGGAAGTATGTTTTGCTGCCTTGTGTGAGTAAGAGAGAAAAAAACAGAGGAGTCCTGCTGATCATTGTTTGTTTGAATGATTGACAGGTGTGTATCACAGCATGTAAAGAGGGGCATGGACTCAGGCACACACACACACACACCCTGCTCAGTCCCCCTGGTGAAGCCGTCAGTCACTCTGAATTAGACCACTCAGGGTATGCATTCTCTCAGTGTTCCCCTCGCTCCACCTCCAATTGATAAGACCCCGCCTCTCTGTGCCCCCGCTGACTTTGATTGACAGCTTGACTGTGAGAATGGATGGGGTTCTGGGAAGGCCCCTCCTCCCCCGGCCCGGTGCCGCCGGCCCAGCCGTGCCCTGGTGCAGTACTGGGGCTCTCTGCAGATGACGCTAAGCTAATTAGCCGATAGTGGTCATGTTACGCGTCCAGGGAGAAGCCTGAAGAACAGCAATAAATCATACAGACTGAGGCTGACATGGAGCACGAAAGCTGAACACCGTTTAGCCCATGTGGCTTTGCTCTTTCTCTCTCTCTCTATTCTGTTCCCTGTGTCTTTTTTCTTAGGACAGGAAGGGAGACAGATGGAGAAAGAGAGAGAGAGAGAGAGAGAGAGAGAGAGAGATGTGAGGAATGAGTGCATATACCATGGGGATTCCTGGTCTTGCCCCCGTGAGGGCTTTCTCTTTGAGGGTGGAATGTCTCCCTTCTGTTGGCCTTTGAGCAGGTCTCTGAAAGGATGGTCATAGTCAGCAGAGTTTTTTGAACCCAGGTTTGAGTCCCTGGGTGCTTGGAAGGAGAAGCCCTGTCACAGTGGGTCTGAATTATTCATGGCCCACATCAGCCACGCACCACTCCTGATCTCACTTACATTAAGTAAATGGCCACTGATAACCTCCATCTATTGTCAGCCGTTTCTGTCTAACTGTACGTGGTTACATTTCATTATGTTTTTTGGTTTTGTGGTTTGGAAGGGGGTTGTTTGGGGTTTTTTTTTACCTATTAACACCTGAACAACCTGACTTAGTGTAACTGATACAAATTAAGCCTCATCCTCATAAAAAATATAAATTTTTTTCAACCCAGCCATGCACTTGAAAAGCCAAAGAACGTTCAGTGCCACTAAGCTTGTATTAAGCAGAACAATCTGCTAAGAAATCCACTAATGACCTAAACATGTAAACAACAAAACTGCTCAATAAAATGTCAGAAGGCAGCAAAATTACTTTATTGCTGTGTTGGGTTGTGCAGTGTTGGGTTGTGCAGTGTTGGGTTGTGCTGTGTTGGGTTGTGCAGTGTTGGGTTGTGCAGTGTTGGGTTGTGCAGTGTTGGGTTGTGTTGTATAGTGTTGTGCAGTGTTGTGTTGTGCTGTGTTTTGGTGTTTTGTGGTGCTGTGTTGTGCTGTGTTGTGCTGTGTGCACAGTCCTGCTGCAAATGACATTTTGTTCTCAATCTCACTGTTAAATGAAACCCAAGTATATAAATAATGAAAGTTAATGTTAATTATTTTAGTTTTTTCAATGCATTATTAGAAGTTTCTATCATTTAGGACAAATAATGGATCATTTTTGAGTACACATTAACAGTACAAACACGCGATTAGTGAAGGCAACTGCAGTCCTCTCAGCTTTCAGACTTTATAAACTACACAAGTTCTTTGCTACATGTCTCTTTAGTATAATTCACTTGGGTATTATACTAATTTACTTGGGTAATTGCTCATTTTAAAACCTTTACACATTTGGGTAGAATTTGGCAATAAATACATAAAAACATGCAGATAAATAACTAAATGTGCATGTTTAATTCCCATGGTCTCTATGTCTGATTGTTATTCTGTAGTAGCCATTCGTCTTTGTGGCAGGGGGCAGGTGTGTGTTATGTGTATCTGAATGGACAATGGCAGCAGATTAATCCAGTTAGTCTTTGATTAGATTATAGTGGAGCAGAATGAATGGGATCGACAAGAGAGGTGATCCGTTGGGGGGGGGGGGACACGACTAAAAGCTCTGTCTCTCTCAGCCTTGATGCCTTGGAGGTTAGCTTAGCGCAGTGGAGGTTAGCCTAGTCCAGTGAAGATTAGCCTAGTCAAGTGGTGGTGGGTTGGCCTAGTCCAGTGAAGGTTAGCCTAGTCCAGTGGAGGTTAGCCTAGTGAAGTGGTGGTGTGATAGCCTAGTCCAGCGGAGGTTAGTCTAGTCCAGTGGAGGTTAGCCTAGTCCAGTGGAGGTTAGCCTAGTGAAGTGGTGGTGGGATAGCCTAGTCCAGCGGAGGTTAGTCTAGTCCAGTGAAGGTTAACCTATTCCAGTGGTAGTGGGGTAGCCTAATCTAGTGGAGGTTAACCTAGACCAGAGGATGTTAGCCTAGTCCAGTGAAAGTTAGCTTAGACCAGAGGAGGTTAGAATCAATGAACATGTAAATATGTACACACACACATACATACACACATACACTCTGTTCACACAATCCATAATTAGCGAGTTCTTTACTCTGTTAACCATCTTTTTACACTCACCAAAAATAAGATACCATGCTAAATAAGATACCATGCTAAATAACATACAATGCTAAATAAGATACCATGCTAAATAACATACCACTCTAAATAACATACCATGCTAAATAACATACCACTCTAAATAACATACCATGCTAAATAACATACCACTCTAAATAACATACCATGCTAAATAACATACCACTCTAAATAAGACACCATGCTAAATAACATACCACTCTAAATAAGATACCATGCTAAATGCAAAATTGTGAGGTATGATGTTTCTAAGTACTGAAGCAGGTTTCAGCATCCAGAAGTTTCCAAATCATACAGGGTCATCCAAATCAGTTTTGAGTTTACTGACCAATAACACAATTAAATAAAAGTACTTCTAAAATCCAGCATCAGTCGTGAGGGTGTCAGAGTCAAGGTGTCTGTGCTGTGGTTAGAACCAAAGCACTTTGGAAGGAGAATGTGAGGGCCAGCCACAGTGTCTAAGGTGCCCTTCATCACAGTCAAGCCTTGTCATCCTCAACAGGAAATGCCTGTCAAAGGGGAGGCGGGATGTTGAGTGATTGGCATGTGGGGTGTTCAGGCAGTTTCCTCTGTTCACATGGAGGAGTGGGATACACATTCATTGTTGCAGCTATTGCTCACAGACAATATATGGTTCATTTTCAGACACACACACACACACACACACACACACACACACACACACACACACACACACACTTTTCCTTCATTATTTATTACTTTTATACACATCTTAAATGGCCCTCATATCTAATCAATATATTCTGTGTGTCTGTCTGAATAATAGCTATAGCTATTGCTTAAAGACATTATTTATAGATGCTATAAATTTTTATGTCTAACGTAAATGACATTTACCACATACAGGAATGAAAAGAGAGCTTTAAGAAAACTGAGCAAAAGAGGGAAAGAAAGAAGGAGAGAAAGAATTAAAGCTGGACAAATATCTCATTTACAACTGTCACAAACACATTCCAGACATAGTGTGTGTGTTTGTGTGTGTGTTTGTGCACAAGGCTTCAAATGATATATATTTTTTGTTACCTCCCTCTGTACCTCAGAGTGACAGTTTTAGACAGACCTTTAGACCCCCACTTCCGACTGTATATGATTAATTTCTGTGTGTGTGTGTGTGTATGATTTTGTACTCAGACTATGGTATGTGATCTGCTCAGTGGACTACACACTCACCTGTTTCTGGTCAACACCCTTTTAAGGACATACACACACACTTGCACACACACACTCACACACACACACACACACACACACACACACAGACACCTTCACTGAATGTTTCTGTTTTTTCCTGTTATTTAATATCTTCTGCTCCCTAAGGCAGAGACAGAGGGAAGAGTGAAGTAGATGGGTTGAAGCTTCTGAATGCACGTCCTTTTGAAAGCAGTCCTCTTTAAAACAGAAGCTTTCCGAAGCCTTTGTCCTCCTCTTCCCTCTCTCTCTCTCTCTCTCTCTTTCTGCTTTTTGTCTCTAGGTGCACTGGACCTTAATCGCTGCCTCAGGTGAGCCACACACTGCTAATGGATTTCTTTTACACACACACAAAGACACTCATACACACACACACACACACACACACAATTTGTGGATGTGTGCCTGTAAACAGGGAGCTTTTCACATTACCATTGTTGTTTGTCATAAAGCCATCTGTTTCTGTGCATACACACACACACACACACACACAGTTACGGAATCTCCTGTACTGAAGTATTCTATATCTCTATAGACAGAGTGCTGTCTTAAGCTTTACTAAACATTAATATTAGTATTAATAACATTATTAAATAACTTCTTCTTGTAAGCCAATGTTTAAGCTTGATTTTGAAGGAAACGTCACGTGATTATAGAAATCACAAAGTAAGAAATGAACAGTGAACCACTACATGTTTGTGCTTCTGGAAACGTTTGAGGAATCATCGCTTTGCTTCTGTATTAAACTAATATGACCAAATAAAGTAAAATGCATGTCTGTTAGTCTGTATGTATGATTTATGTACTAATGTTTAATCTTCACCATATAATCAAGTGTGATAGGATATTATTATAGTGAAAATGAGGAAGTTGTATATGTAATCTATGTATCAATTTAAATGTGTCGAATCATTGCATTTTTTTTACACGTCACCATGGTGATTGGGAGGAAGTGAAGGCCTCAGGGGTCAGTATGTGAGGTCACAGGGCGACACCCAGATTAGAACCTGATACTCACCGGGCGACGCCGCACTCTGACAGATAAGGAAGTGAGACGGCTGATCAGGTCTGGTCAAAGCTGAGCAGCCCCCAGCCATCCAAATCCTCCTGAAACACACACACATACGTACATACACATACACACACACACACACACACACACACACACAGTCAGAGTGATGATAGGGAGGAAAAGCTCAGCAGTATCAAAGTAAGACATTCAAGAAATGAATGTGTGTGTGTGCGCATGAGAGAACGAGAGAGAGAGAGAAAGAGTTGATGAAAGATTGTTAGATGTGTAGATGTGTGACAGGAACTGCAAAACACAACCTCTCTCTCTCTGTGTGTCTCTCTCTCTCTCTGTGTCTCTCTCTCTCTCTCTCTCTCTCTGTTCCTCTCTCTCTCTCTCTCTGTTCCTCTGTCTCTCTGTGTCTCTCTGTTCCTCTCTCTCTCTCTCTTTCTCAGTCTGACTATGGGCAGATTAAACTGGTGTGGTACATTCACCAGTCTCTGCTACATTTACCATTTTTTGCTCCTGTTTTTTAATATAAAGTCCTAGTGGTGTGTGTGTGTGTGTGTGTGTGTGTGTGTGTGTGTGTGTGTGTGTGTGTGTGTGTATGCGTGCATGTGCATGTGTTTGATTCTGCTGACAGACAAGAGTGTGTCTCAGCGTTCTGAGAGCAGGTGAGCACTTTCTCTATGACCCTGCTGTTACAAGCTGTGCCCTGGTTCAGATGAGTGAAAGGAGAGGGTTAGAGTGATCGTGTTAGAGTGGACGTTCTGTGTGTGTGTGTGTGTGTGTGTGTGTGTGTGTGTGTGTGTGTGTGTGTGTGTGTGTGTGAGTGAGTGCAAAAGTTCACATAGTCACTCTGCACAGCATATCCAGAGTTTAGCTACTGTATATGACTGAAAGTGTCTTTATAGGCATGTTTACACACTTCTTTAAATAACCTAATTATGTAATTATACCTAGTGAAAACATCTGTTTTTAATTAACCTGATTATATAATTATGCTCGATGGAAGCATGTGTCTGGTGAAGACATAGGTAAGCACTTTGCTTTTTCATGCTCAAAACTCCAGCAGCTCCAGCAGCTCCATCTCCTACACTTTACGGAGCTTTTGCTGAATTGGCGTTGCTGTAAGAGATGAAGCATGAAAATCTTCAACACAAAGCAAAAGAGCAGAAGCTTTACTGAAGAGCCAGAGGAACAGGCCCAGGCACAGAGAGGGACGTTTCCAGCGTGCTCTGCACCCCATGAATGAAAGTGATCTTTCACGTGTATAATTACACTCACTGATCAAAGTGGCCCTGACACCAGGAATCTGAAGAGCTCCCTCCAGCCTGTGCCACTACCCCATCACACCTTCGGTGTGAAGGTGAAGGTTTTTTCTTTCCACCTTTCTGTGGTTATTTAAGATGAATCTGAGACTGAAGCATGGGAACATGGCCTTCTTTATGTGTGATGTGGTCGAGATTCCTAACTATGATGTAATCTAAAAGGCGGTGGGTATGTATTATGGAACTGATGCTCACCATGTTTGTAGATGGCAGGGCACTTGTACAGCTGCACCACAGCTCCAGGGACCCAAGACCCAAGTGTGTGTGTGTGTGTCTGTGTGTGTGTGTGAGTGATGGAGTGGTACCCTGTCCAGATTGTTTGTGTGTGTGTGTGTGTGTGTGTGTGAGTGTGTGTGTGTGTGATGGAGTGCTACCCTGTCTTGTGTGTGTGTGTGCATGTGATGGAGTGGTACCCTGTCCAGAGTGTGTGTGTGTGTGTGTGAGGAGAGGAGAGGACAGAACAGAACAGGACAGGACAGGAGAGAAGAGGAGAGGAGAGGAGAGGAGCTGGAGTTCAAAAGTCTTATGCTAATGGATCAGTAAAAAGCTCTAATCCCAGATTAATCCAGGATTAAAACGAGCCAAAGACCTAATCCAGGATTTAAACCATTCTTAAGCCTCTGTTTACATACTGGACAGCTCATTTCTTCCTCTGGATAAATGCTTTCAAAGTAGCCAGACACACAGCCGGCACCCAGAACCAGACTCTCACACAGAGGCTCCGGGGGCCAGATCCAGAGTCTTTTCCAGAGTTATCTGATCGGTTTCTGGATTGCATTATGTTTCTAAAATCTGGCTATCCTAGTAGATATTTCTGGGACCTAATTCAAGTCTGGAAACTAAAATCTAGTCAATTATCTCCTTGACTTCAGAAGTTGGATATGTCTGTGGTCAAAAAAATGCTTACCTGCAGTTGCACAAATGCTAATTGCACAGAATGTGTTATGATGGTTAACCATGTTGTCAATATAAAACCAAGGTGTGTTGCGTTATATTTCAAGGTCTCGTTTGATGCACTCTTTGCTTGTGGACGAATGTGATAATATGATTTAAATGCTGTCATTTGTCTTTTGTTCCATTCCAGGTAAATGGACGTGGTATTGTTATCAGCACCTTTGCTTTTGTCAGGGCCAAGATTGTTGGATGAGCGCGTTGTGTGGTTAGCGGTTTCCCGCCTTGGCTGAGCCGCGTGCTGCTGGAGAGCATGCCCCGTGATCCTGCTGCAGCTGTCTTACCGCGTGGGGTGTCGAAAACACAGCGGAAGAACATCCCAGAGATGCAGACGGCAACAACGTGAGTCATCAACGTAGCATGTTAAACGCGCTCTCACAATCGCAGCTGAATGTTAACCAAACATGAGGAGAGAGAGAGAGAGAGAGAGAGAGAGAGAGAGAGAGAGAGAGCGACAGAGAGATAGAGATAATAAAACATATGTGAAATATAATTGACATATATATTAAAGAGAGAGCTCGAGAGAATAAGAGAACTTCAGTCCTCTAACATAAGTCGCCTTTCATTTGAATTTGAATTCATTTTGTATTTCATTTGTTATATGCAGTCAGTAATTATTTGACCACGTTTATTTTGCATTCATCTTTTTTATTCGTGTTATAGGTTGTTCGATTGTCATATACTAAACCTCTCGCTCTTCGCTTAACATAAAGGATCTTTATGTCTTCAAATCTAGTCATTACCCACGACCGCATATCACATACGAGAAAAGCGGTTATCAGACAGAATTTGTTCCAGTTAGTACATATCAAATTTCCAAGAAATTAACAAAAAAATTCTTCTTCAAAGATAAATAGACCGGCTCTAATCTAATATGTATTCTTTATGTGCATTTAATAAAAACGCATCAGCTGAGTAGAATTACATTGCATAAACTATGTAGGAGATGTGTTGTTAAATTACTCCAGAGGGTTTGAATTGCCTGCAGTTTCCTTCGCGCAGTTTCTTCACGCGCCAACGTTGCAGAGAGGTTGTGTGAGGAAGCGCGTGACTGGGTAACGGCGGACTAACCGAACTCCAGCACCTGGGCCACGCAGTTCTGTCCGTTCGGTATAATTGTCATTAAGGTTACCGGGACATTTCTATCATTCTCTTTTATTTAAATCACATACCTAGGTCTGAAGTTTCAACCAAGAATTCTCAACGAAAAGCATTACTGATGTGCTAGTTTACAAATAAAAAACATAACTGTTGTGTTTAACGGGCCATAAAATAGCATTAACGTGCCTTAAAGTGCTCTTTGCACTGACTGATTTGTTTGTACTATTTTATTAATTATTAAACTAGCTCGTAAAATTGTAAAATTGTATACATTGTTTAATGTTCATAATCCGTCGTAACTACAAAAACTAGGCAAGGGGGAGGGGTTAAATGTAAATAGGAATTGAATGAATGAATGAATGAATGAATGAATGAATGAATGAATGAATGAATGAATGGGAGGAACTGTCACCACACACTTCCGAAAGATCTTAGGTAGGAAGAAGACAGATGAGAGCTGTCTGTCTGCCAAAAGCACAGAATACTGTCGGGATTTCGATCGCGCGCGCGAGTCGAGGAACCCGCTTGTCAGGCGGGTCGTTGCCGTGTTTTTAAGGATCTGTGTAATTTGTGTAATTTCTTAATAAGTATTACAATTTACGTGCAGTTTAAATGCTAGTTATTTTATAGCGGCTATAGTTTAAAACGTAAAAATATTTTTCCTTCATTTATTTATTTTTTTACTTATCCAATGCATCATTTTTTTCTGAAATTAAGATCTAGAATTAAAAAACATTTTTTTACACCACACGTGTTGGCAATATAACTAATGTATGCTTTATCGGAGACAAAAAAGTTCTTACCAGCTACCAGTATCCTTACTGACTTGTCATTCCATCTGTCTATAGATCTATCTATCTATCTATGAATCAGAGAGAGAGAGAGAGAGAGAGAGAGAGAGAGAGAGAGATTGATTGGGTGCTGTCGGCTTCAATGAAATCCGTAGTGATTTATCGATGATTTTCCTGAGAAAAAAAGAGAGAACTTCATACGTCATTTGTGAAGGTGGTTCATACACTCAACCATTGTTTATAAAGATGGGGAGCTCACGAGCTCCCGTGCATGGGATGCTCCGATAAGACGATTTCACACCTTGGAGGACAAAGCATGTGTAGTTTTTTTTAGTTGCAAGATAGTTCTTAGCACTTTGAGGTAAGTGCAAGTTTTCCGATTTTGTTCTCCTTAAATGTTTTCACTTTAATTTTGTTCTACGCAATCTGGTTGTATAGAATTTGGTAGTCTATAATCAGGTTGTGTAGAATTTGGTAGCCTATAATCTGGTAGTCTAGATTTCCACGTTCTGAGTGCAAGAGGAGGACAGTCTGCACGTGCAGATATTGATATACTGTATTTAATACTAATAGGCAGATCAGAAGTTTCAGTCAAATATACGGTCATAATACCCGCCCCAGCTGAGTCCTGCCACCCCCAACACAC
>JAOXYF010000012.1:0-24469 GCA_028565775.1 Sternarchorhynchus goeldii
AAGGTTTTATGTTGATATACTTTGGTTATTTTGTAAAACACTGTTTGTGACATGGTATACCCCATGGTGTACCCCAAAAATCATTCATACATTATTCTCTAATTTTGATCTCCAGTGTACAGAGCAGAAGGGTTTAACAAAAAGAGGGGTCAGTGTTTTTGAACATCAGGGTTCTAGAAAGGGGGAAACTTGTGGTATTTACGACAGGGAATGTAGATTAATCAGTCATATTCTGAAGAATTAGGTCCTGTAGTCAAAACAACATTTCGTTTCATTTAGGTGGATTAAAAACAAACAAACAAAAACCTTACAGTTATTAATGGGATATGCTTTAGGATACACTTTAGAATATTTTCTAAAACTTGTTTTTTCCCCATTGTTCCACATTTGATTTTTTTTTTTTTCTCCTTTTCTTTTAAATAAGCAATGAGTGAGGTGGAGCTGTCCTGCCTAGCTTACGTGAAGATGTATCTGCATGCAAGCCTGTTTCCTCGCTCCAGTGTGAATGGGCTGCTGTTATCCTCAAGTTCAGAAGAAGGAGCTGTGTGTGTTACAGACTGTGTGCCTCTGCTGCACTCCCATCTCCCTCTGGCTATGATCAGTCAGTTAGCTCTTACACAGGTAGGCAAGTGTCGTACATGAACGCTCACTGTTTTGAATGTAAAATCATTTACATTTACGGTGATTGTTTATATATCAATAAATTTCACACGTTGTAAAAAGCAACTGTGGGACTATATGAACATTTAATGTGGTTAATCTGTTCAACCAAAACGTGTGTAATTCGATAACGAGCAGGAGTTGGACATGTGTAGTATGTGTTCCGAATGACTCTTCAAAAAGTAGGTCATGATTCCATGAAAATGTGCCCCTTTAGCTTGAGCAGAGAGGTTGGAGTCATTGAAAGAAACTCTTTTGTGGCTTTTAACAAGCAAAATAGGAATGACATTACCATAAATTGTGTTATTAAAAGTAAAACAAGTTATGGGTTTCTTTCTGGAGGCTTCTCTGCAGATATGGTCATGGGTGCATGGCACTTACTGAAGCTGCTATTAGTAAATGTGAATAATTTTCAGTCCAGGAGAGGCATGATATTTAAAACTTATTTCTAGACATTGTTTATGAAACTGTTAACAAACTATAACATCTTTATGTAGTCAGTGTCATTCAGTACCCATGACTACAATCACAGGGATTTCTACATATGAATGTGCTGTGTATGTGATATAAAAGGTTACTGAAGCACCTTTGAAATAAAGTGCACCACATTATATATAAGTTCATAAAACTTTGCCATCAAAATTGACAATTTTACAAATATTTCTTTCTGCAGGTGGATGTATGGTGTGCGCAAACGCAGCAGAGGATTGTGGGATACTATCAAGCCAATGCCAGTTTATCAAATAGCAGGTGCTTCTTTGTTGCTCTCTCATTACGTTTTATTGTAGGCGTGTTACTATAAATTCCCATTTACTATGTCAAAATTCATTTATCTGACTTGATTCCGTATAAAATCAGATTCATTCAAATACATATTTTTTTGTTTATTAGACTTATTCAGATTACAGAGCAAGCTGGATGACTGTAATTCAATCTTTCCTAATATTGGGTTTTTTGCATTTTTGCTTCATTAACTGCATGTCCCTGACGCAAGGGTTAGTCACATCAGAAATGTGGACAGCAAAAATAGAACAGCAAAAAATGGGGAACACAGTATCTCACCTAGTTTTTCAGTGGTACAGGTGGGGGCCTTAAGAGGGGGACAGTCTAAGGGTAAATGGAACCATATACAGCATTATGGTGTCTTATTTCACTGACCAAAATCAGTGGTTGGTACAAAACACACTTTCTCACTGATATGTCTAGGGTTGGGTACCAAAATCTGGTACCGATATAGCACGGGTTCAGATATGATCAGTGTCTACCAGAATCACTATGCAGACTTCTGTGACTCATTTCAGTGCTTAAAGGGATGGTGAAGTGAAACTAGAATGTACATTATTATTATTATTATTATTATTATTATATCCCAGATCTAGTCGACTGGGCAAGACCTGTTTGAGCCCAAATTTTGCTTCTTTTGAACAAAAGCTGCAAAGGCTCATGACATTGGAAGTCAACAGCAATGAACATTTGCTTTTGTAAATAAGGTTCATGTCCACAGCTTACGAAGAGTCATATAAAATACACTGACTAGTTAGTGAGACCTTAATCAAGACCTGGATGCAGTTTGAGCGTGTTGAGATGTGTATTTACAAAGATTATTTGGGTTGCTGTTGATTTCATTGTATGTTAGCAGATAGCATATTTTATTCTAAAAACATTTTAAAAAAAATATTCTCCAAACATATCCTCTGATGTAAGAGCACAATGTAACTTTGATTTTTGCCAAAATATTCCTTTAAATGGAGCAGCACTGTAAAAGATGATGTGCAATAATCCAAAACTACTATTGTTATTATTATTATTATTATTATTGTTATGTGCCTCATACTGTTGAAAGTGCAAATTATATACAAATGCTTTTATTTCCTTTCCACTGAATTTCAATTTCTCTTTCTCCACTCCCGTCCTAAACAGCCCCACTCCAGGTGCTTTCAAAATGGCAGAGAAGATTGTGGAGCACTACAGTAATGCAGTTTTACTAATGGTAACTTTGATATTAAAGCATATTTACTATTGGAACACTTAGTAAATGTTGGCAGTACTTTATTGGAAATTAAACAGCAGTTTTATTAATGATTTATAACATGCGTACAGAAGTATAAATGCTTAAGGGTTTTAAGACATGACGATGTGTGCGAATCCAGAAAAATCGTAGAACTTGAAGATAATTGGTGAACAAAAACATGCTGGTTAAGGTATGTGTGAGTATATTTCTATTTTGATGACATTCAGATAATGTAAAATCCATAATTAAAATGGGGTAATACGGTCATAGTACTCATATTAATGCAAATAAAAACCTTTCTTGTTTGTGAGCACCATTTGTGATTTGCTCAAGCCCTGTAAATGTAGCAGGGCAAACGCAGCATGTTACTACCAACCTCTGCTCAGTACACACCCCATGCAGGCAGTAAAAATCTATGACTATATAGTTCTTTGTTTACACTGTGGTACATGATTGGTTGGTGAGTTCAATTGGATTCATTTAGATTCTCCTAGCTTTCTTGTTTACATCTTCAGTTTTTATTAATGCGGAAATCTTTATATGAACATAAAGATCAAATGATGGACTGAGTGGAGTACATGGATGGTTGTGTAGTTACATTGGAAGATTAGTTACATGTGTAGTTGCATAAGAACAGCACTGAAGTATATTAATTTTGGTGGTTATAGCATGTAAATCATAGGTCTGTGCAAAATGAGATGAAAAAGGAGGGTTAAAACAGTGACTTTCTCAACCCAGGACAAAGTAAAATTTCTTGCGCCATCCATATTCAGTGTGGTAGTATTCGCTTGAACTAAATGGGAGTAGTTTGAAAATTTGCCTCATGTAAATGTATGAGGAAAAGTGGTCAGTAAAAGCACAACTTCCACCAATATAACATTTGATGACAGAATGGAAGACTATTAAGGCTTTATTGGCAATTGTGAATTATATGTGAGTGAAGTTACACAGATGTTAACAAAATACATAGAACAGCAACAAGCAAGAAAAAAAATCACTGAATAATCACACATGTAATATGTACATAAAATATTAGCATGACATTAGTGAACTTGATTGGTGTTTAGTGGGTGTGTGGGTGTGCAAGAGAGCAAGAGTAAGTATATATGGGGTAATGTGTAATAGTTTATATTGGATTTTACCATGTTTATTTTTTTTAATGATGTTAGTTGATGGGGGGGGAGGTTACTGGTGAAGAATGTTGATCACTGCGTTCCAGAGTTTTATGGGATGGTTTTATTTTGGATGGAGGCATGATTTTGTTTTTTCCTGGCATCCAATACCACGGATGTCCCATGTTACCGTTTTCAGCTATGACACTTCAGTTTCATTAACATGGTCTTTTTAGAGTTCGAGTATGTTTCTTTGTGTCAGTATTATTATATTTGGACGTTGATGATTAAATAGGTAGAGTTTTAACGCATGAGATACTGCAAAACATATGTTACTCTTATGTCATCCATCCTCATACGCTACAATATCTTGTACAATAACCACCTCTGAGCATGTATACATGTATATTTTCAAATGTTTTAATATTTGCATTAAAAATAATCTAGATACACTTAGTGTAGTGTTAAGCCTTTCACTTAAATGACAATTAAATGATGCATCATTTCATATATTTAATCATTGAATTAGTTTTATTTTTTCTGTTTCTTAATGAAAGATTGAAGGAAGGAAGATGTCATCAGCATACCGGGTTCCTCCTATAATTGTATATGAACATAAAGACTCCCGTTGGATCCTAAAAGACAAACACACGTAAGCGCATCCTTCTGCCTGTTCTGTTGGTCTCTATATTTAGCATCTATTACATATTCACAATTTATTAGGATTAAAGAAAATTCAGTGAAAACGATGTAGTTTTGAATAATGATTTAAAATGTTTAACCTGCTCCTTCGTAGAATAATGCTTCGGCAGTGGGAGGAGACTCGTTCAATTGCCAATCAGTTATTAAAGTCAAGGGATCACACACTACTGGTGGATTTTGACAGCCATTTGGATGATATAACAAAAGACTGGACCAATCAGAAACTCAATGCCAAGATTATGGAGCTCGTCTCACCAGCTAATGGAAACATGTAAATTGGTGTGTACTTACTATTATATATCCAATATCAAACAAAATGTAATGTAATAAGAATAAGAATGATAATACTAATTTAAAAACTTCTAGCATTTTATGTACTTGTAATAAATCACAATTGCACAAATACCATTTAATTGAATTATGTTATTTATTTAGAACATGGTTCCAATTTACTAAAGCCTGTTCAAATACTGCAGATGTTTAGTACAGAAATGTTATGGTCTTCCTTTACAAATCATACAGTGCCATCTCGCGTACACTGTAACTGTAGTTATAGTTATGTATCATTATATTATAAATAGGAGTTATTGTTAATATCCGTACACTTGAAGTATCATGTCTTGCTTCGTTTATAGGAGAATATTTACAATGTTGTAAGAACTAGAGACATTTTGAAATGATTTTGTACAGTTACGTAAAATAAAAATAAAATATCTGGCCTTGATTATAGAAATCGCACTGGCCTTCAGATCAAATGAACAAAAAGTGCTGTCTGTGATGTATAAAATATTGTTTTCGTAATTTAGGTGGTCCATTGTCATTTTTGTTGTTTATGTAATGGCATTTCTTAGTGGACAAAGTTGTCATAATAATTTTCCTGTGCAATATTTATTGGCATTTTTAATATTCTGTGCTTCTTTGACAAGTAACACTAGTGATTCTTATATTTACTTTGAAGAGGTGTGAGAAGATGTTAAGGAATGTCATCAGAATAACTATTCCACAGAATCCTTGCCCCTTGCTTGCTTGTGTATGGAATCCTTAATAAATAGGCAGTCAAAGCTGATCAGATTAAATGGGGCACAACCCTGATTTGCAAGGAAATTATTAAAGTAACCTATGAGAAGAACTTACTGAGCAGGCTACTTATCAAACAAGAAATTTTTTTTTACCAATGCCTATACAACAAAATTGCCGTAACCCAACTGGTACCAACTAATGACGTCTGAGTATCAGTTCTAGCACTTTGAACCCACTTTGGGTCCTGCACGCATGAGCCTGCATGTATGATGAGAAAAGACTCCAAATTTCATTTGTGTTTAGGCATGTTCCTTTCCTGATAAACTTAACACCTATTGTTATCATGGGAGGGGACATTTGTCTTTTAACGATAGGTGGCAATTACTTTAAGTAAGTAATGTCCAGAGGGGGATTGTAAATGTAAATCAATACAGCTAGTGAGCCATGGCTGCAAACAGACAGCATTAGGCCTGAAGACTGTGTCAAATTCACCTCTTTGGTTAAGGAACACAGCAGTGGTTGTGACAGACTACACAATTAAAGCTTAAAGCTGTATTCTCTGTTTGTAAAACTCAAAATACTTATCAGGACTGTAACACATTCTATTCAGAGTGTACTGCTACTATCATGGTCATATTTCTTATTTCAATTACATTTTATACCATACTCTGGTGTTTACAAAGAAGCACGTGAAATTTAAAACATGTTGATCCAGAAAAGCATAAAAACGCGAATGTAATCGTGGTGTCCAAATTCCTGCGTGGCGCACATGCACACAAAGGGAGTCAGAATTGCTTCAACACCCGCTCCACTACAAAACGGACAGTGTGTAGTGTTTTAACAAGATGTAACTCGTATGGTCATAACTGAAATATTCAGTTGATATTACTGACAAACACAACTTTTTTACTACATTTCTCCACATCATGCATTGTGAGCTCAACATTAATTTATTTTGCATTCCCTATAAAGTAGTGGGTGACTCATAAGTAGTGTCCTACTAAATACACAGGGAAATTTGATTAATTTCATCTTCACTGAGATGGAAATGTCTGTGTTGATATGTGCGGCTCACACCAGGTCATCGAATTTGTGGATAGGCATTGTTACGACCCCCACTTTTGCCACGTTGCCCTTGTCTTGCTCATTAGGGATCTCTACTCATGTATTTATAAAGCAACTGATTTTACGCGCTGACGTGATTTTGACAGCTCTGATTTGGTAGGGCCCTACTCAAAAATTTCTAATGTTGCCCCTTCAAAGTGTTTTACTTTTTCATGTTCCGCTAACAGGGTGACAATGTTAAGTAAAGTTTCCCTCTACACTTTAAAACCAAAATACCACAACACAGCACAAAACAATTCCACCATGTAATGATTCGTCTGCGACTGGGGTGTCTATAAGACTCTATACAGGAGATCGCTTTCCAGTGTTCAGTCTTGCATATGAATTGATGCACATAGGTACTGAGAACGGATTTAGATACTGGGGAGTATTTAACTCAACTTTTTGCAAGAACTAATATGTGCATACCATCTCCGGTTCTTATGTAAACATGCTTATGCAGTGAATTAAATAAAATTTAAACATTACATATTTATTTGTTTTGTTTTATGTGCACAACAAAATTGCATTTATATTGTACATGATGTGAGAAGCAAGAAGTTATACAATAGAAACAGAACAACAGAAATGTAAACAACAAGAGAAAAAATATTACTGGAAGCTTTCATATGTGGACAGTGGATGCTGAAGTTGTACTGACAATATAGTTCTGTACACACATTTAGGTGTGCCAAGACAGTGGCAATGTTAAAATGTAGGTAAATTTATGTACATACATCTAAATAATGTTCTGTTGAACACCACATCAATTTAACATGCTGACATCTAATTGGTTCTGAATAAAGTAACTTGTAACTTAATTAAACTAATTTTAATTCCCAGTTTCAAATGTATTACAGTGTGCAGTTGGTTTTGTTTGAACCTTGAAGCATTTTAGCAACAGGAAATGATACCTTTTTAACAGACTCTGGCAGGATCTGTGAACTGTATTTACTTTTCAAATGTATTACGTTTTTGTTTATACTGAGTTTTTTGTAGTTTTTAGCTCTATCTTGTTACAAGTTGCCATATCCATTAAAGCAAGAAAAATAATGTAATATTTGCGTCACCACCAGCTGAAACTAAACACGGGATCGTTTTATTCATTAGTGTTTTCAAAAAAGGAATTATTACAGAACAAGACTTTCTGCAATATCTATACAATTAAACTATCTGTAATAAAAATCCAGATAGTTGAATTGCATAGTTTAATTGAAGATGAAATTAATTCAGGTGAAGAACTGCTACAAAGTAGTGCTTGCCCATCTTGTTTCTTCACAATTTTCTAAATAAAAATGATCAAACTTGATGATTCCTGTATTTAACAGAACACATACAATTAGAGGGGTTTAACTGATTGCTAGGGTAACTCAAAATTTAAAGTAATTTCTCCTGATGGAGACTGCTGAGCCAAATTTTGTAGGATGGCAAGAGATTCCTGGATGGACTGGACCTCCTCTATTAGTTTCTTAGCCCAGGGAAAAGAAATCTGAAGGAAGAAAAAGTGACATTTTAATAGGCATAAATAGATCTAATTTAATCACGTTAAAAGCAACAGATGTTGTTTTACACAAAGTAGTTAAAAACTAGTTTAAGAACAAATAAAGGCTGATTTTTACACCTATGCATTCTTTTCTTATTGAGATGGATGTTAGTTGGCTCTTCCTACTGTTAAGTCCGAAAATACAAGGAAATGTTTAATTTTACACACAAGTGTATGTAGTGAGTAAATTCAACGCTGCACATTTGTTCAGAAAATACTAAAGGACCATGTTTTAAGTTTGACTTCATTAGGCAGGAAACAGGCAGTCCATTTCACCATTTACTAAGGATGTTCAGGATTACAGTAGATACATAAAATATGTATACATGTGACCTGGCTGGCTAGGCAAAGCAATGTTCCAAAGGTGATCACAGGCCTTGTGTGATTTACTAAAGACTAAAGGTACAAACACAATTGATGCACACTGCTGGTTAATCATATCAATACACTTCAAACTATGCACCTTAAAACCACTTGAAAATCACAATGTAAGTGGCACCAAACTAAATCAGCTGTATTCCAATCAGCATGGAAGTAGCTATAGAAAAGTGCTGCTCTTTCCTCATAATTTGGATGTACCTTAATGAGGATGTGTTTGTCAGCAAGATTATCCCCATCGAAAAGTTCCTCCGCAAAACAGAGTGTGATCTCACTCTGAGGTGGATCCCCTCCAGCTCTAAACTCTTTCAGCTCTAAAAGTAAAATAACAATAGTGATCATTAAAATACAACAATATTAACAGTAAATATACATTTTTATAATTCACTTGAAGGTCAGGTTGAAACTATTTTATTGCACTAAATAAGTAAGATATAGGTTGTTAGTTGGATGTTGTATCGTGAGGCCTGCACATCGCACTACTTTGTCAAAAATACAAAAGAAATAAAAATTAAATAAATGAAATAAATGCTCCAATAAATTATGTATAGGCAAGGCTAAATAATTCAATATTTAATCACTGCTTTGAAAAGCCTACATAGCTTGCATTATAAGCATTCACTTTCAAACATCTAATGACAGTTCACTTTTTAAACATTTTGATTGTCAATACCTTGCCTAAAGATTTCCTTGTTGAAGAGCAAGGTGGGCTTTGTGGCTCTCTCCATCTTTTGTGGTCCCGCTCCACAGTGTGGCCCACTCCAGAATACTCGCCCTTGGCAAAAGCGTTTGGCATAGATGCCACTTCCCGTGGAGGTTAGTACCACTCCTTTCTCCATAAAAGGCAAAAGGTTAGAAATGACCTGAAATTTTAGGGCCAAGCTCTCACTAGAGTCAGCATCTGTAGGTGGAGGTGGGAGAGAGATGCGGGGAAAGCTGTGTCCATTCAAAGTGGGAGGGGAGGGAGATGGGGGCATGTACGCTATTCGAACATCACTACCCATAACCTCCCGCCTCAGAACTTCCTGACCAATATAGTACACAGTGATATCGAAGGAGTGCGAAGCTGAGGAAAAACAGAAAGACACCAGTTCCAATATGTAGCTCCAAAATAAAATTATTGAAATTATATAGATTATTTAAAACTAAGCATTTCTAAACAGGCACACAGAAAAAATAGTAATTATTAACAAATTACCTTTAATATCTTGAGAGGGAGGGACATTTTCTATCAAGAGGTTTAGCTGAATTTCATTGATCACTAGAGAGAAAGAATATCATCAACATGGCAGCATAAGAGAATTTAACTTCAAACATGGCACAAAATATTCAGTAATAAGTATGTTTCTCATGTAATAATAGTTATACTGGCATGTTATGCTAGAATATCAAATGCTAAAATATCGAAAATAGTAGACTGTCGTCCACTTGAATTGTTCACTCTGGAAACAAACCAGCACCAGTCTGTTTCACTTTTTTATTCATGCTAAATTTTGAGACCAATAAAAACAGGTAAAAACCACAGTCAAGAAAAATAAAGTTTTTGGTTTATATAAAATTTATACTTTTAGGATTAAAATTTAGAAATTTCCCCTTGGAAAAGAATGGAAGAATAGTAAGATTTGATTCACATTTAGTGGTCACAAGAGAATTGTTTATTATTTTGAAGGGAAAAGAAATCATTAAATCAATTGTACTTGGTTACTAACTGGGAGACGTATTTTTACATATGATTTTCATGGTCAAAATCCTGGTGTGAGAAACTGGACAAGTCTTTGTGTGTGTCAGAATCCCTCTTTCAGGTTTTCCATCCCGTTCCCACTCCCTTCCTGGTCTTGGTTTTACCCCGCCTTATTCTGCTCTCCCACCTGTTCCCCACTCTCTGTGATTATCTCTGGTATTTAAGTTTCTTCAGTTTGGTCTCTAGTGGTTGGTTATCGTCTCTACCTTCACTTGTTTAGGAATCCTTGCTGTTGTATATCCTGCTACTGAGTCCTTGGTTTTCAGTTTGATTTGTGTTAGTGTTTTGATTTCTTTTTGCATCTCCCCGTTTCCCTCTGCTCTCTGTAACTCTCTTCTTCTCCCGTTTTTCCCTTGGTGTACTCAGTGTTGTCTTGCCTCCCTTTTTAGGTTATTCGAGAATGTTCTCTGTTCCCCTGGTGCTTGTGCAAGTATTTAATGTGAAGTTCTGTGTTATTCTCTCCCTTAGGGTCAGTGATTTTAGCCTCTTTTACCCATGTTCAGTTCTTTTTGTTGTCCCTGTGTTGTGTAGTTAGTGAAGTTGTGTATTCCATGTGGTTCCCCTGTGCTTTGCATTACGTTTTGCCAGTTTTACTGTGTTCACCTCCTGATTTGGATTCTGTTTATTAAATCATTCCCATTTGTGCCTAAAACATTCTATAGCACTGTGTATACATTCTGCCTAATCCACCTGTACATTACGATGTGCTTACTTGAAATGAAGTTATACTTGCACCAAGAGCAGGTCCAAAAACATAGTACCACAAGCACTGTTTTAAGCTAAAACCGGTTAAAATATACTGTTGCTCTGGCAAGTTTTAAATGTCACACTCCCTTTAAAGCTTAAACAAAGAAATGATATAAAATACAAGTAGTTGATTCCAGATTCATAGATCATATTAGTATAATCTAAAACATATTAACCTAAATTTCTGTTTTTCGGATCCCTTTAATAATCCTCAAAACAAATACCTGATATCTGCAATCCATCACAGCCATAGGCTGTATATACAATGTATGGTATGTCAGTGTTAACTCCTATTGTGAATTTAAGTTACCAAGATGGCTGACATGTGAGCTGGCATCTTGGGTGCACTTGCACAGCAGATGAATTAAAGTATTGTATTAAAGACTGTATGCAGTTCTGTTCCAAAGCTTAGGCTGCATTTCTCAGCCACTACATCATAGACTGTTCCAAAGTGAAGGACCCTTCGAATACAGCCTAGAAATGTAGCCCTCATTTGGCGCTCACAACTGATGTGTCCTTCCCGATGTAAAGACACATCCTATTCCCTGGACACACTACATCCCTACCCAACTGTTCCACTGGATGAAATCGTCCATGGGATTAACTGCCCATCATGTGGTGGTCCAGATTAAAATGAATAGAAAGGTATTTTCTGATCATCATTGAGAGGTTTAATAGTAGTTGCTATTTAAAGCTTCCACAGCATATTTCATTTTATGAACTATATTGTTCGTGTACTTGAATTTGTTTCCTAATTAAAATATTTACAATCAAACAAGTTTAATATACTGTCAGCAGCCTCTGCATTCATAATATTTGTCAGTATTAGCTGCAAAGAAACACAGCCAACCGCTGTCAATCACCTCAGCACAATGTTCCTCATCAATCAACTCATATAAAACAGTGAGAGATGTTTGTTCAATAAATAATAACTTGAAGGATTGCTCTCTAGATTTGTTTGCCTGTTTATGCTTACACAAATTTAGACCATAACTGATTAAGATGACCCTGTTTAATGTGTTTAAATGAAATTTGCAATAATAGTAAATACTCCACTCACTGCTGTGACTCTGTAAAATGACCGTTGGCTCTGTTGCTTCCATTTTAGGAAATGTGGTCTCTCTTCCAATACTGGTTTCGACTTCCTATTTTGTTCAAATCAATTAAAGTTACAAATTATTAAATACATTTCTCAATGACAATTAGCTCATGAAGACACAGTTACAGTACGAGCCTAGCAGTCACAAACCATTCCTTATTGTTTCCATGTGTCTAGACAAAAAAAAAAAAAACTTTTAACTTAACACAGACTGCGAGATGACATATTTTGATGTTTTCACCAGTAAATCTTACCATATTAATTTGCTGAACTGAGATGACCTCATCTTTGGTCATTTTTGGACAGCTCTCCTCATTGCTGTGTGCTTCGCTCTTTCTCTTCCTTTTGTTTCTCCTCACTTCTTTGTCTCCAGCTTCCTTCTTAACTTCAGCTATTCCTGTGCAATACAACAAGTCTTTATTTAACACCTTTATACAGCACAGGGGTCACCTGTCAGTGTCAGGACATCTAGTCAGGACACCTCAGAGTCAGGACATCTAGACTGCCTCAATGTTAAGAAATAAATATTAAAATAAATTATTTTGAGAATGCATGTTCAACAAAAAATAAACAAAAACATAAATAAATAAAAAAACAAATGTAAAACTGTAAAAATTCATCAACCATTGTATTCATAAAAAACATACATACTGTCCAAATTATAGGAGCACGTTATAGATCTATAACCAATTGCTCCCATGTACATTTAATAAGTCAGTCCTTCACTTGCAAACATTGTTTTGACTTTTAACTAAGTCTGAGAAAGTGTTTTCCATCACTGTGCACATGCTGTCCCCCAGGGCTTTCAAACATTTGGCTCAGCAAATTAATCTAAAATGTTTATCGCTATAGTGTGGACTATAACTAAACTAAAAGATATGAGTGATGCACCAGGGAAAAGACAGAGAAGGTTTGAATAAGGAGGGCCAAGAGTCAAATGCTACCTATTTGATCCATGAAGACTGTTATTGCTTTTGCCAATTTTGAATACATATATATATGGACAACAAAATGAAAAACAAACGTGCTTTTGTGTAGCTTCTAGTTTCCTCCAAGTGGGACTTGAGCTGGTAAGGTAAGGGATGATACTTCTAAGTATAAAAGGTGTGAAAAAAAACAAAGCAGACACCAAAATGCCAGAAACCAGAAAACAAAAAGCAAAGGAGACCAAACAAAGGAGATACTAAAATGCTCAAACACATGTGCTCAAACCGAGGGCCGAGTATTAAAAAAAAAAAAAAAAAAAAAACACACACAAATATGCCACCTTCTTTGAGAGGGTATTTTTCTTTTCTCTCATACTTTATTTGGAGGTATTTCCATTGTTCCTCTTTTAGTTTGTTATTTAATATATTAAGTAACTTGGCCTCCTTCTTTTCTTGTGCTTTATTCAAATTAACGATATGCTGCTTTAGTAAATGTGGCCACGTCGTGGTTACTAATACTCGTCGTGGTTACTAATACTCGTTGTGGTTACTAATACTCGTCGTGGTTACTAACTTCTTACCTTGCTCTTCAAATGGTACAAGACGATACACCTTATAAGGTTCCGATATGTCCAGCTGCGACCTTTCTGCAACTTCACTGAACTCAGGACTTTTATTTAAGGCACAGCGGAGACGAGTCTTCCAAGAAGCAGGGTCAGAGTGATCCTTTTCTGACAGCTTCCCTTTAAACTTCGCCCAAGCCTGCTAGTGAAAAGGGTTCAAATTAAAAAATAACAATTGTTTAGTACAGTACCATCTCTGTGTGTTCATTGCAGTAATGTAATTATGTGGAATTAAGCTTTCTATAAGATCTACCATTGTGCTTTGATGAATAACCAAATGTCTGTGGTAGAATTCCAAGTAATAAAAAACTTCATGGCATCCTATGCTGTTAAAGGCATGCAGTATACAAAGCCAGGGGGAAACAGCACAAAGTGATAGAAAACCACTCGAGACCTTAAAAATTGCAGCATCTTCCTCACTTCGAAAGTCTTGTTTTCCAGCATGTTTCCAAGGTATGCGGAACATGCTCTTCTCAGGGTCATCCCATACAAGTCCAGGGTACTTGCCACTGCTCACCTTCACAAGCAGAGTAAGAAAAAAAATGATTGTTAGCAATGATACTCATATTTCTAGACCTACACTTACTAGTATCTTAAGGTATAACAAACATGTATGAGGAAAACATAATGGATGGGTTTGAGGGATATTTTCATGTTCGGTTATCACTGTTCTGGTGAAGCACATTTACATACTAGTTAGATATACTACCCAGTCATGTCAGTTACTGGAAAAACATTAGAAACAAGCTCTGATTTTTGATTTGCATGTGTGAAGCAACAAGGACTGATTACAGAAATTACCTCAACAGGTGAGGCTCTACTACTCAATAGAGCTTTAAAGCCAAATTATGACCCACCCTATCTTAAAAGAAATGTTTTGAACAAACATTTTATGCACACAAGTCCACATTGGAAAATGCATAAAAACAATTTAATTCAGTAGTTGGTCAAATATATTTCCTGGAGCTATTCAGGAAAATAGCATATTCTCTGATTATACCTGAATAAAATGTTTTGGTTACAGTGCTAATGCTAGAGTTTTGACAAGCAATGACATAAATCAAATTACTTTTTTTTTTTTATAATTTACTCTTTTATTAAACACACCTAACAAGGAATCAATAATGATATATTAAGTGGTCTTCTAACAGGACACAGATGTGCTTTGGGAAACACTCATACTCACCTGCTCAACCAACCACGACCGCAACCGACGTGTAGACCGAACTTTACCTGATGCCATCTGAAAGAAATCAAATCTTTTTTCCAATTGGTAGACTGTACAGTTTTGAAAATCAGCGAAATTAGCGAAGTGTTTCTTGCATAAACCTTTACACAAAAACAAGTGATGACCAACTTGTCCAGGTCTTTACAACACCATCTTAATTCATAAATCAATCTCTCTTTTCAGAGTAAAATTATTAATAGAACCCAGCCACAGATTTATATATATGCTGTGACTGCTGCTTTGATAACTTCTTAATATGGTTAATATTTATATACCCAACATGGTTTGCATTATATATATATATATATATATTTGCACTGACAGAGGAAATTATAGGAAAAGATTCATATTTGGATTATAAAATACATAGATCAAATGGCTGTGAGAGCACTTGTAGCACAGTGGTTAATGTTTTCTATCAGTAATCAGAAGGTTTCTGGTTTGAGCTCCACCAGTTTCCAATTTTAAAAGAACATGAAGGGAGCTTAGAGAACCTTCACACAGATCTTTGATATAGTTCCAAGATCTCAGGTCAATAAAATTTACTGCAGAACAAGCAATACTTTATACTATACTTTCAACTCCATTACATCTTGTCAGATGTGCAGCATTTATGTCAAACGTTAAGCAGTACAATGTTCAAATCTAACAGATGATTATCTTGCAATATCTCGGTACGTCCTGATTGGTCTTCATTTCCTGCTCTTTCTAAAGAAAAATCAGGGACGTGCTTGATAGGCCCACAGAGCTCTGTGAGTTCTTTGTTAAACCGACTGGTTAAACAAAACAACAGACTGGCTACGCAAAACATCAAATAACATTGTCAGTTCAGGCTTTTCACGCAGATGTGATGGAGTTTAAGAGCTTGTAAAAGACAACGCCCTGTACATGTTCCAAGTTAAAGTCATAGGACGTAATATCATATCAGTTTATAAACACTGACAACAGTAATATTGTGTGTGAAGACCGACATTTTGGGAACGTATGAAAGCTTGCTAAAAACTTATCATCATGCTTGCTGGCTGCCTACATGTATCCCCGATACATCTCTGCTTTATGCAATGATGAAGATTGCCATCTTATATTAGCATTCGCAAATAGCTACTGTGCGGTTAAGATGAAGAAATCGAACAGTAAGACTACTTCCCTAAGTGGGTTAACTAACCAAACAGATTACTCAATAACATTTGTAATATGGGACCGAAATCGTTAGCTAGCTATCATCGCTACACTATAAACAACATTGGTGCTATTGATTAATTACTATAGGATACCACTTTCGGGTTATCTATAACGTGTTCAGAGTCACCAACGAGTATTTATAGTTTCGCTTACCTTCTGCAGTTGGTATTGTCTTTTGCGGGAAATAATTCTCACCTGAAGTTAACTTTGTCGAGGAACCGAACAGTTCTGCTATGTTGTCAACTCTGACAGAAAATCGCTCCTGTTCCCTGAAATCACGTGACAGTTTGCGTGCTTCGAGTATAGCCTGTGCAAGTATTTCAAACCACCAGGTGGCAACAAAACCTTAGTATGTTATTCTCTAGTCACTACAGTTTAATGAATTGTCCTTTTGGCTAGCAGTTCGGTGTTTAGTGTCTTGGGGGGGAAAAACAGATTTTCACATCAAATATATATGCCTTCTTTGAACTCATTTCACTTTATTCACCAAAGCCTTGGCAGAAAAGGCAGAGCCTATAGAGATGAAGCCATCTTTAATTGACATTTTATTGGTGTTAAAATTTGTATTTAACCATGGAAAATTAAAGAATAAAAATAAATATCTCTCATGCTGTCCAAACTGGAGACACAGACATCAGTAAAGGCATCAGGCATCAGTAAAGACGATGAGCTCTCATGGCAGTGTCCATAACATCCATACTGTGCTTCTGTATTTTGTCATATGGAGATGGGAGGGGACATATAATCTAGAATCACTTCTAGACACTGAGCCTAATCTTCTTTGTGCTTGTGTTGAGGCTAACCAAGGAAGTAATGAAAATAATAATAATAATAATAATACACAGCCAACCATCACAGTATATATGTTACAGTTCAGTGCAAAGACTGAAGAATGTTATGCTGTATCAGATTTCTCAGAAAAAGAGGGGTGATGTCCTCAGGATCGAGAAATGTTGGATTTGATAGTGTTAAGATATAAGATGTGAGCAAGTTAGCAGCATGCTATGCTATGCTTACCTTATTCTATGCTTGACCTTTGGCATCTGACTGAATCAGTTACACTACGGCATATGCAAATAACACACAGGAGCTAGAAAACCTACCTACTTCTTTCAAATAAGCTGTATAGGATAATTTCAGGTTCCCATTGAACAAAGTGGTGGATGTGGACAGGATGTCAGCATTGTAGGGTATTGTAGGCTTAGATTTTTATTTAATACTGTAACGAAACTAACTAGGATTAGGACTACCACAGAAGCATGCACGTCATCAACATATAGTACTGGCAACTTCATGAATTTCTTCAACAATAAAGTTTAAAACATCAGACCCGATGTTCTGTCTGATGTTTTTAACTTTAAAGCCTCATCCAAAGCATCAATGTGTATACTAGATACCTTATCTACACCATTTTTAAAACAGCTACTACCACCAGTAATTCTAAATATGATTAATTCTACTTATCACCAGACCAGTTCCTAAATCGTTTAATTAGCAGTTATCTAACCCATGATTTAAAAAACCTGATCTTGGCCCCTATCAGCCATTGAACTATAGACCAATATCAAACCTCAATTTTTTCTTCAAGATCCTAGAAAGAGTTGTTCTACTTATCCAGACACAGATGGAGAATCAATGAACTGGATGGAGACCCCTCTCAACACCCCTGAAACCCCCCTGGCTGCGGCCAAGTCCTAGACTGCTATATGCTATATTCTTTCATTTATTATTCTTTGTATTTCTTTATGTAATTATCTCGTTGTCATGGTGACCATTGTTGACCAGAAGATGGGCTCCCAACCTGAGTCTTGATTTCTCCTAAGGTTTCTTCCTTTTGCTCTTAGGGAGTTTTTCCTTGCCACTGTCACCCTTGGCTTGATCACTGGGGGCTTGGACTCGGACACTTGTAAAGCTGCTTTGAGACAACATCTCTTGTAAAAGGCGCAATATAAGTAAACCTGATTTGATTTGATTCGTACCTACACAGAAATAACATTCATGAAATCTACCAGTCAGGGGTTAGGTCTAATCATAGTACAGACTGCGCTGGATAACGTGGTAAATGACCTACTTCTGGCCTCTGTCCCAAAGCATATCTGTGTCCTGATCATATAAATTAATTAACAGAGAAATTGAGACAGATTTTCAGGAACATATTCATAATCATACAAGTAATGTATAGACTTTATTTCATATCTGCCCTATCACACATTATCTGTCTTAATTTACTGATTCATTCTACAGCTACACCTCCCAACTGTTGCACTTAGTGTGACTGTGTGTGTCTATCTGTGGTACAAATGTGCCTTGTTGTACTACTGTGAGAGTATGGTGTGAGCTACTATAACCAAAAACCTAGCATGAGTGAACAACTTGGCAAATAAAGTCTGATTCTGATAGAAATGTCATAACACCAGTCTTGATTTTGGGCTTAAAATAAGTAACTAACTGAGAAATCCTGCATTAATTTACACTAGGTCAAAGAAACTGCAAACTGCACCACTGCCTGTTCAAAGTATTGCCTGCTACCTTATGCTCTGAGGCCATTTGCTCCTTTTTTACCTGTTGTACCAAACACATATCAAACTGTAACGTCCAAACTGTGGTGTGAACTGTACCATGATTTCTGTGTACCATTGCACCTTTACCATCAAAGGATTTATCTTTTATAAATAATTTACATAGAACTGCCTCACTGGCAATATTCACTAACACTTATTTTAAGACAGAAATGTGTGTACTATTCCTCATATGCAACTCTGGAGACATTGTTAATATGAGGAACCAAATAAGGATCGGAATTGACTGATAATGTGATGGCGGCATGAAAGGAGAGGAGGGCGGGGCTGGAGCAAAAGAAGCTTTATTCTGCATAGCGAACAGATACAGCAAAAGACGACTTTAAGAAGCCGGCGTAAACACTAAATAGCAAAGTACAGTTTAGTAAAAGCGGAAGAAAGCACTCTATAGCGGAGCAGCAGGCTACAAGATTCAGTGCTGGGCGAATGTGTAGCGACGACTGGCGGAACCTGTGGGGTTATATGAGGAGAAAAGGGGTTATTCCAAATATTGATCAACTGTATTCAATAAACAGCTGAAAAGGAGCTGGGAAGTGAAGAATGTGGTGTAGGAGTGGGCATGTCCCGCTGCCTGGGTGGCCGGCGCAGTGTGACAGATAAGACGACAGATTTCAACATATTCAATAAGCATTCTGTTTTATTTATTTCTTTATATGTATGCTTAATTGTAAACAGTTCTTGTGACATCCAATCACATATTTCATTGAAGCTAATACTCAGTTTGTTAATTGAATATTGTATGTCAGTGGTGTAATTATGGAAAATTAATTGAATGTGTTAAAGTAACGTAAAAGTTATTATTACTTATTATTGTAACGGCGGCAGTGAGGGAGCGGAAGACGAATCTACTGGAAACGTAGTCTTTATTTAAGGTTGCCAGTGGCGTAGCGATCCACACAAAGCAGAGCTCAGAAAATCAGTCAGTTCATAAACAAGCGAGAGTTTAGCAAAGAAAGCAACAAACCTGCTGGAAGGCAGCAAAAAGCAAATAGACTGGCGATAGCGTGTCAGATATAGAAGCTGGACGCTCAGTCCATCAGCGATGGGCGAACGTGCAGCGATGAAGTGACTGAGACTCCAGGTTATATAGTGTAAGTTAACAACCACCAGGTGTAGGCATTATGCAGGTGATTGAGAGCGGGGAAGTGGTTGGGTTGAAGGGGTAGTGGGCGCAGCTTCCAAGCCTAGGTGCCCGACGCAACGTGAAATTTTTATGTAATTCACAAGTAGAAAGGTTTTTATTCTGGACGTACAGGTTTGATTACTTATAAGGGTTTGATTACCAGTAATGCAAAATGAATGTACAGTATAATAGAAGTGTTACTGCGACAGTCAGTAAATAAAAACATTTCTATTAAGGTGTAAACTGTTCTATTGAGACATTAACTGTACTATTGAGGAGCAGTCTAAATGCTTTTATTAAGAAGCAAGCATAATTGATTATTCACAAACATACTGGTTTCTGTATTGTGAAGTCAAATTTATATAGTGCCTTTTACAACAGCTGTAGAACACTGAAATTGGATGGTGCTGGAGCGTTGGACCCATACCCAGCCGTCGCGGAGACAGAGTGCCTCTGGGCCTTGTGCCATGACGTGTAGGAGGGCCGTCATGGTGGGGCGGAAATCTCAGGCGTGGGCGCAGGCGCGGGTGGAGCTGGCACAGGTGCAGATCTTGGTGGCATACAGCGTGCACATGCATCTTTTGTAAATATATCCTTTGTGATGACCAAATCTAACAATTGCCCCAGTTTGTGTTCTGATGTAGATCTTGCGAATAAGCCACTGATACAGCAAACTTTATGAAATTCATTGCTTTTACTACAGAGTATTAATGTTTAAAATTTCCGGCTAGGAAAATGTTATCATAGCTGGTTGACAGAAAAGAAACAGTTCAGAAAATTCATTAAAGTATACAAAATTATGCATTGTAGGTGAATTTTATCTAAACTGATCTAAACAATATCTGAGGACACAGCTGAGTTTTAACAGAGAAGAAAAACAATATTTTTTCAAATTGGAACACATCAACATAATGATCAAGATTTTTTTTTCACCAATCCAATCTGTTTCATTTGGAATAAACCTTTTTTTTGTATAAGTTGTTTCAGATGAATTGTGTCTATAAACGTAAGAAGGATAAAAGTGGGGAAAGATTTTAATCAAATGTTGTTGTAACAATGATTGTCTGTATGTCTAACTTTGACTTTTTCAGTATAAACAGAATAGATTAAGTATCTAATTGTCCTGCATACATTAAACAGAAAGCAGTAAATGATGTGTTGTCTGCAAAGACTTGTGCACCAGGCCTACTGAGATGAATTCCATAATTTCTACATTTACATTTACATTTATGGCATTTGGCAGACGCTCTTATCCAGAGCGACTTACAAAAGTGCTTAGGGATACTTGGAATATCTAGTGTAGCTCAGACAGACCCGAATTCATGTACTCTAAACTGGAATACTACCAGAAAATAGTCTTATGATTCGCAAGCCTTTCCTATAACCATAATATACAGCTAACTCCTGTAGGCTGAATATACAACCAAGTTACAATACAACAATATAATACATTTCTAACAAAAGTATATGTGATTCCATAAAGAGGTTTAAATTGTCAATAAAAGCTGTCTTGAAGGCCAAGCATTTTGATGCCAGCTGCATAAGCTCAGTATGTTTTATATATAACTAAATAGTCTATATATAACTAAGTTCTAAAGTTTTTCTCCTTTCTGTTGCATCTTTCTTGGGACCTTATCACCAATTGGAATTTCCATCAGTTTCTGTAAAAGTACAACATGAAAATATTGCCTATTAAAGGAAAATAAATTTCATAAATAGTTGCACTTAACACACTGTGAATAGGCAAAAAAATATTTTTAGTGAATATGTTAGATCATCTCTCAAAAGTGAACTAGCTATTTTTACAGAACTACCTATTTTACAAACTTTACAGATAAAATCAATGTCTAAAAATTTACCACATTAAGGTAAACATGTACTGCCTCTCCTCTGGTGCCATGTTTCCAATGGCAAAACCTTACCCTCTGTTTCCTTGTTTTGGTTTTGTTTTTTCCTCACCCTTGTTCTTTACACCTGTGTTTCCAGCCTGTGTCACTGGTCATTGTTTAAATTCTACCATTGTTATTGTTTCTATCACTTCGTCGAGTGCTTTCGAGCACTTTTTGTTTATGTGCCCTTGTCTCTGTGTTCCCTTCATTTCGCTGGTCTTTGATGCACACAGTGCAAAAATGAATGTCACACTATGCTGTTCTTTTCTCATATCCATGAATAATCATCGCACAACCAAGCAGAGTTAACACTAACTACCAGAGAGATTATACCAATAAGCATCTCACGTCTAAGTAGAGCTAACACTAACAACCAGAGAGGCCAAATGTCAGCAGAGCTATAACATTAACAACCAGAGATTTCAGTCAATAGCAAATCCAAAACAGTTCTGGAATAGAGCAATCAAAATCTACACTGACATCCACATATATTGGCCTTTAAATGGGTTTCATTAGCTGACATATAAACAAGTGACTTGTGTAGAGTATGATCATAAGAATGAACACAAGAGTTGTTTGCTCACCTGGCGCAGTCTGGCATGATATGTCTCATCGTGTTCATCTTCTCCTCGCTCATGGTTTACTTGGTGTCTTCTGCAGGCACTAATTAACTCAACCTCGTCAAAGAGGTAAGCAGGGTCGAGGGAGTGGCCATTGATCAGGCTTACCAGGTATTCTTTGTAATGTTTGCTGTAAGAGATAAAGCATGTTTATGTTGAGCATAGCCGTTATAACCTAGTGCCCTTATAGCTTATGCTTTTAATGAAGTACCCACTTCTGTGTTTGTGTGACCAGGCTGTTTGCACTTTCCAAGGATGGTGTGACGTAACTGGCTGAAAGAATGCCAGTGTGAAATGTGATTGGTTGTGCAATTGGTGGACAGTTGAGTTGACTGACACATACACTTTTTCTAAAATCATCAGGTGCCAACCAGACACTTCCCCTTTGTGATGGCTGCAGGTTGTAGCATCAGTAGGGATGTGTTATAGGAGTGTGTGGAAAAAAATATTTGATTCCTCCTCCAGCAGGAATCCATGTCCACACAGCCAAGCAACAATAGTGAGTGTCAGCAAGCAAAAACGAATATCAGATTGTTTTCTCAAGTAGTCTTAATGTTTCCAAAAATATATAATGAACGTTATCAAATGTTATCAAGTGTTACTGAGGACAATAACAATGAAAACACTTGAAAGCAACACAGGCCTTTTGCTTTGTGTGAACCTCATGGCAGGCAGCCTACTGCATGGCTGTGAAGTGTGCTGCATTATAAATAAAGAAAAAAATCAAACAATTGCATTTACCCATTTTACATTTATAGGAAGACCTTCATAGATGTAATGTGGATACTGCTATGGAAGATGGTAGTATATGACATAGTATTCACTGCATATGAAACACGTAACATATGAAAGAATGAAAAACATACTCAGGACTAGCAGGGTAAAAATGATAAAAACTGTTAAAACTTCAATTAACAAGAAGCAATTAGCCATTAAAACAAAATCACTCATCTCGTTACCTTCACATTTTGCAGCTGTGTCTAGTTATTGTTAAGTGTATTAAATCATTGTATTGATACATTGTATTGTAAGTGTATTGATAATTTAAATAAAATTGAATAATAGCATTTAGTTTGCTTTAATACTCAAAAATGAGGTAAATGATATTAGCTTTATTGGCATGCTAGCCTCCAAACTGGAATAAACTACCACCGAGACTGAAACTCTGATATGTGTGTAACATACCGTACATATATTTTCAGAAGTTAATAGAAATCATTGAGATCACCAAGAGTGTGCAAAGCTGTATCAAAGGGTCGTCGCTTCAAAGAATCAAAAATCTAAGACAATATTGATATGTTCCCTGTTTTTCTAAAGTATTTTCTAATGTAGAAACGAATAAAAAATAAACAGAGTAGATGTGTCCAATCTTTTCACTGGTGGTGTATATAACTTCAGAAGAACTTTGCTGAGCAAGTACATCTGTCCAAAAACCTTGTGAACATTATCCACACAAACACACATTCACAGACATACGTTTGGTTAAGGTCCATTAATGAAACCTCAGTGACGTTTGTTGTCTATTTATTATAATAATGTATACAATAATGTATCGTTTCTAATAGCTATTACAATAAAAACTATTAACAATACTATCATAGTGCAGAGGCCCCCTACTGGCGACCACCCATTCGGCAGCAGTTATCAAGTGTACTGTTTGTTTGTTATTAAGTCACCTATCATTATGTCCACACCCCCCCTCAGGTGGCTTTAAATATCACTGGGTTTGTCACCTGAGGGCAATATTATATATGTCCTTATGTATCCCGTGCTTTGTGGTGTGAAAGTTGTCGGCCAGTATTATGTTATGGATATCTTGCTGTTTTTGACCTCTTGTATGACTGTTATTGTGGTGTCCGATGTCGGCCAGAGGTGGATGCCCCCCCCCCCCTCTTTATGAGTCTTGATTCCTCTTAAGGTTTCTTCATCTTGCTCATAGGGAGTCTTTCCTTGAAAACTGTTGCCCTTGGTTTGCTCACTAGGGGGTTGGACTTGGACATCTAAAAAGTTGCTTTGAGTCAACGGTTGTTTCGAAAAATGCTATATAAATAAATTTTATATAGCTTGACTTGACCTTTTATGTTTTCGGTTTCTTTTCCATTAACCTGAATGCAATGATGTGGAGGTGCCAACATCTAACATTTTATTCAGAATAGAACACAAATCACAGATCAAAAGTTTA